>OZ019948.1:11686002-11822162 GCA_963970385.1 Theonella swinhoei | reverse complement strand
TCATGGGCTCGTCTATGTCCAACTCATCTAAAACATCGTCTGTGGAGAGGCAGGCTCTCTTGGCCAAAGGCTCCATTGCAACACAGCAGAAGATTCTGCATTGAATATTTCATTCTCTTTGTGCATTGCGCATTATATATATATTACTACGCTAACGTTTGTTTACATCACTTACCTCTTAGTCTTGTTTGCGGTTACTTCCGTACGAGGTATGCGCGCAGCTGGAAAGTGAACTCTGGCCCGCTCTTAGTGCTAATGAAAACGTGACCACTTACATGCAATTATTATAGCCACACCCCCACGAGTAATTTGTGAAAGTATTAGACCTGGGCTGTTCACCTACTGTTTTACAGAGCTGCGCAAAGGTAAGCGACTACGTTCGACGTTTAAACACGTCTATTGCGTTTCGAGCTATCACGTAATTGACGTGTAAACACGTCTATGGCCGTTAATCGGTTAAGGTGTCCTTTCCTACCCTTATTATTGAGGTGTCCTTTCCATTGAGGGTGTCCTTTCCATTGAGGTGTCCTTTCCTACCCTCAATAGTCCTTTCCATTGAGGTGTCCTTTCCATTGAGGGTGTCCTGCGGTGTCCTTTCCATTGAGGGTGTCCTCCATTGAGGGTGTCCTTTCCATTCAGGGTGTCCTCCATTGAGGGTGTCCTTTCCATTGAGGGTGTCCTTTCCATTGAGGTGTCCTTTCCATTGAGGTGTCCTTCCATTGAGGTGTCCTTCCATTGAGGTGTCCTTTCCACTGAGGTGTCCTTTCCTACCCTTATTATTGAGGTGTCAGTGTCACTATTCTTGTCCCTGTCCTTACAAAAAAAAAGAATATAGGGCTACATGTAGCTCATAAGCACAAGAAACATGATCAGACAGTTTCTACATAATTTCAGAGTAAATTAATGACACCAGCCCTATTATTGCAAGGGAAAGTGCAATGTACTTTCGAGTGGCAGCTGTGTGTGTGTGTGTGTGTGTGTGTGTGTGTGCGTGCGTGCGTGCGTGCGTGCATGCGTGCGTGCGTGCGTGCGTGCGTGCGTGTGTGTGGTTCTCAATTAAGATTATTCAGTCCCTTTGAAGTGCATCATTACTCCCTACACTTCCCACCTAGTAGTTACATGAGATTCCTGGTGTAATACACCCCAATTAAGGCTATTTGTTTACTGTTAGCCTCCTTTCTCAATTGGCCTATCTTATAGTCAGCTTGTTGCCTGCAATGAACACTATATTGGGATAAAGGTTTAAAGAGTAAAGTGTGCCTTCATAGACAAGATGATTTTACATGATTAAGCCCTTTGAACACTACTCACTGTTCCACTCTTTTCCCCTAATCAAACTGCAAAATCTGAATTGCCCACAACAGTGGAAAACTGAATCTGAGTTACCCACCCCCACACCATGACCACATTCTAGAGCATCAGAGCTAACAAGGCAACAAAGTAATTCAGTGCATGCACCCTAGTGTGGGAACATGCAGGAAGGGTGATGATGCCCTAAACTTGAACACTATAATTATACTCACTGTTCCACTTGGTGCCCTTCCCTCTACCCACACTTGCTCCCAGAGAACAGAAATAGCATTTGTTTGGTCTGGTTGTGATTATAATTAATGCACATACATTCCCCCCCAACAATTCCCCTCTTCCTACTCCCTTGCACATGAATATACTCTCACTCCCACATACATCGGACAGTACATGGCTTGAGGATCCCAAATACCTCCTTTCATGCCACTACCTTTGTCTTCGGTCTTCCTGAATACTGTTGAGTCTTGTAAGTATCATAGAGTCGGTAGACTCTATATGTAGGGATGGCACCGACACGCCCATTAGCCTTAACAAATGAAACGGCTCAGATCTCTTGAACGGGACAGTTATAAGCCTTTTCAGACACATAACATGGCCTACGAGTGTTCTTATACACAAGAAAACTTTCAAAGTTCCAGTGACTTACAGAAAATTGCTAAACCACCAATTTCTCCATCTTCTTCTTCTTCTTCTTCTTTATCAAACGGCCTACCTCAAAATTGGCAAACACGTTCACCTTAGTTTTGGCATAAAACGGCTTATTTCTCTCCCGTGCATGATCCTTGGCCATCAGAATCTTCCTAGGATCCTTCTCGAAAGAGAATCTACTAGCACTTCCGTGTAGTTGAACGCTATTTCCTCGTTATTACACACGTGCATACCACATGACCACGAGCAGCAAAATGGGGTGGGGCTCGAACAAACGCAAAGAGCATTGTATTTGCAAGCGAGTATGCAATGAAAAAATGAGTAAAAACATTTCCATTAAAATGTTGATGGATGTAGGGATGACAGTGCCAAAAAGTAGAGAAACAAGTGCAGTATATATGCAGCAAGACAGGTGATGAGGGCAATGTATATGCAGCAAGACAGGGGATGAGGGCATGCAACAATCATAACCCATCCCTACATCTCTTTTATTATGGGGTTACGCATGTTATTATTGTTGCATGCCCTCATCCCCTGTCTTGCTGCATATATACATACTACACTTGTTTCTCTACTTTTTGGCACTGTCATCCCTACATCCTTCAACATTTTGAATGGAAGTGTTTTTACTCCCTTTACAATCTGGAGTGTTGTTCACTAATGTACACATGTACATGCAACACTACTGCATTTTGTCAGGGTCCAATGAGACTAGACTGCACTGATGAGGCCCAACAAGGCCGAAACAGTGTTGCCTCAGTTGCATCCTAAAGCTGATGTTGCTATATACATTTAGTTCTTGAAGCAATATGTTGGATGCAACAGAGTGAGCACTGTCTGCAGTTGTCTTCATACTTGTCAGTTGAACTTTGCACATTGTGTGAACAGATTTCTCCGTTTCAGTGGTCATGCACTGTGCTCCCAGAATGGTGGACTGTGAGGGTTACAACCCTACACTAGTAAGCAGATGTATTGTCTTTGAATCTATACACCTAACACCTAATAAGATCTGCCTGATTATGTACTTATTCACTTCTGGTGTGTATACAATGATATCCTAATAGGGAAACTTCATATTCCATATATAGCACAACTCCAATGCTTCCTGCTACCAATACCCTACATATGTTTGCACCCTTCTTGTCATATGGGTGGTGTTGACATTCTCTTTGTGGTAAGAGTTGTGTTAGTCCGCAGATAACCTTGGTACTCCCAGCTGCATGGCCATTGTTGCTGTCTACTCTCTATTGATGTGTGTAGTTACATATATGTTCAGGGGCGGATCTAGGGGAGGTTCGTTGGGTTCGAACAAACCCCCTTTTAGCTGATTCATTCAACTTACTGGTTCTTTGTTACTCCCAGCAGTGTTTGACACTCAGCGCTTGCGGGTTTGGCTACTGTATATTTTCCGTGCAATCGTGATATTCAGCATTTTTCTATATGGGTGGAGCTAGCTAGCACGGGGTCGCTCGCACATCCCGATCGCAAGAGATCAAGCTCGCGTAGAGGGTGGAGCTGACAGCTGTTCCTAGAGGCAGCTCCGCCCTCTAATTCTGTAGCTGTTTTACCGCAACACGTGTTCAAGGTTTGGGTAACTATAAGATGAAGAGAGCTAGAGCTAGTGAACAACGTTCCATAGACTGCTGGAAGAAGACCAATAATTAAAACGGGCGTGGTTTGGGAGAAATGGGCGTGGTTAGCTAAAAATTTTTGCCGCACTTTGCACGCAATATTTCAAGAACCACCCATCTCAGATTGCTGGATGCACCCCTGATGTTTGTGTGTGTGTGTGTGTGTGCGCACTCCAGTGAAAGATGATGAATTGCATAAAAACAATATACGTTACTGTGACCTCAAGCAGTCAATTCCAGCTGATTACTAATTCCTGTATGTAACACTTACACTTACAAGTTCACAGACCTCTGTGTAATGTATTATATGTAACACAAGTTCACAGACCTCTGTGTAATGTATTATATGTAACACTTACAAGTTCACAGACCTCTGTGTAATGTAACACTTACACTATCCTCATCCAAACCTATCCAGCACATATGATATTGGCTCGTCTCGTTGGCTCGTCTCGTTCGTTCGTCTCGTTCGGTTCGTCTCGTTCGTTTGTCTCATTCGTTCGTCCCATTTGTTCGTTCGTTCATCTTGTTCGTTCGTCCCATCCCATCCGACGTCCTGAAACTCGAAGCCCTGGCACTCACAGAGGTTGTATACACAGACAGCTCAACTCTGCCCGTGACGATCGAGACGTGTCGACCGGGAACGTTTCGCTGTGAGAAACGCAGCTCATGACGACCAGCTGAGGTGTGATTCTACTTGTGTCAGAAGACTGAGAACGTATCGCTAGACATATAGCAAACTGGTGTTGTTTTTCGTCGAGTTTCACTGGTTATTGGTGAGTATTGTTGGCATTGTTTCTATAACTGTTGCATTTTTGCTGGTTCTTGGCATTGTTGTTGCTTTAACTGTTGCACTTGTGCTGGTTCTGTTGCTGATGATTGTTTCTGGCTGTTGTTATTTGCCCTGTTGGTTCTGGCGTGGCCTCTAAAGGGAGTGATAATCGGTCAGCTAAGCCTGTGTTAAAACCCTCGGTTGTCTATGACAATTTTGGTTGTAATATCTGTGTTAGTTGTGGCAGTTATACTGCCCAATTCTACCTAGATAAATTTGATGAGTCTAAACTGTCTTTGGGGAAGTGTATTTTATTGAATGGGTCTTGGTTTACTCCTTCTGGGTTTGAATCTCATTGTGGGAAAAAGTCTAAGAAATGGAAACGGTCTATCATGCATTCAGGTAAATCACTGAGTGAGTACAGCTTATCATGTCCTCCTAAACAAGGTGCTAAACAGGTTTCAGGTCTTGTTGACAATCAGACTCATTGTGCCTTATCACAAGATTGTAGTCAAGGCACCACAACGGCTGTGTCTCCTCTAAACTCATGTTGGTCAATACTGCCCTTTCCTTCATTAAGGCATATAGGCTGAGGGGTGATAATGAGTCCCTCAAAAAGAGTGTGTGAGCACTTTAGTCCTAATGACATTGAGATTGCAAAAAAAAAGATGCTGTGGGATCATTGTAGACGAGATCTTGAAGCCGCTGGCCTTCCGTTCCACTCACGTCGTGATTCTGATAGGCGCAGCCAAGTAGCAGCAAATCTGGATGACATAGTACAGGCGTTTGTGGTCTTAGACTCATCTGACCTAATTCCAGGTATTTATTGTGAAGCCACTGATCTGTTGCAAGTTCCATCCTTATCTCTTGATCCGATTTCAGAGAAGGTTGAGACTAACACACTATCACTGCAGGACCTTGTTTCCAAGATTGACCATCTTGAAGAACTATCATCTTTATTTGAGGCTAGTAGTAATGCCCACAGTGAAACCACCTTTGCTGATGTTACAGCCTCTATTATTCGAATACCTTCTGCTAGTGCTTCCGTGTCCCAGATACCACAAAAGGTATTATCTAAGCTTGCTTTTTCATCTGAGAGTCGAGACTGCAACCTCATTCTTTTTGGTCTCCCTGAGAGTAAGTCAATTGTTGACACTAAAGAATCTGTTGATGAGATGTTAGAGTTTCTTGCCGGCAAATTGGTTATTGTGAAGGATATGTTTAGGCTAGGAAAATATGATAGTTCTGGAGGGGCTAGGGGCTCCAACCGACGTCGTCCAGTCCTGATAAAGCTAACAACTCCATGGGATCGTAAATTGATTTTGCTCTGTAAGAGCAATCTGCGAAACTTCAAGGTATCTCGACTTTTCTTACGTGAAGATTTACCTCCTGACCACAGGCTTCGTGCTAAGAATCTGAATGTACCCTCCAAGATGGTTGTTCAATCTGTGTCTAGTGGTCCATCTCTACACCCAAATACTTCATCTACTTCTATTCAGGATAATTCTAATCAATCTCAACCAAATGTGTCCACTCCTAGCTCTAACAAGCCTTCTGAATCTAGGGAATCTTTCTCTTCATACTTCTCTTGTCTCTTCATATTCCCCACCTCCTGAACATTTTCACTCTCTATCACCTTCTAGGTGTAATTCCTCAGCTTCCTCCTCTTCCACCATTGTCCAGGGTGATGAAAATACATCATAATGGCTGTACTTCATTGTTCTTATAATTGTAGAGGTTGGAATAGTGGTGTGATCACCTTAAATTATTTTATGGATTCCCTTGATATATGTTTCTTACAAGAGCATTGGTTGACTAGCAATCTTCTTTATAAAGTTGGTGATGTCTCTTCAGATTTTTTATGTGTTGGTGTCAGTGGCATGGATGATCCATAAACGTCTGGCCAAGTATTGCTATTAACCACACTCTGAGCTACTATATAAATGTGTGATTAGTAGGGCGTGGTTTGGTTGCAAGCTATAAGCGGCTACTTACACTTACAGATACTAGAGCAAACTTGCTAGTAAAGGTACTATCAGTCACTAGCGCTTTGGCTTGGTGGTATCGTGGTAGAAGAACGTGCCGTTTCTCCAGCAGACAGTATATAAGTTTACCGTGGTACGTACATATACATAGAGGCAGAGTTAGCACACTGTTCTGACGGTGAGAGTTCGTCAACACACCTTTCTTTTGCTAATGTAGTACTAAGTTCTAGTTGCTAAACAAATCGTCAACACATTTCTCATGTTTCTCTATTATCAGCCAGTTCACTCTGCGCCTAGTTGCTACGCGCTAGTTGCTAAGCCATCATTAACGAGTCTTGTCTAATTACATAATCGATTTATTGTATGACGCATGCGTTATTGTAGTGATGTAGGACATGATAGGACTACATCTCTCACTGTCAACACAGAAGGTGATTAATTAAATGTGCATTTTGGTGCATGTGTCTTAATTTGTATAGTTCTGATCTTTCTTCTCCCTCACTCCATCTAGATGCCTGTGATCCAGTGGTGAACTATGTAATAAACAGGAGTGTAACAATAGAACGCTATAGAAGTCACTGCCAGAGAACAGAAGATGGTCGATGTGTGAAGGAAACAAGTGCCAAGTTACACCCAGTAACCTACACCATATGCAAGACATGATTCAGTCATCACTTTCAAGAATGGAACTTTTCAATTGAGAATGTAACGATTTATCATCTTTGAGGATGTTTCCAATGTAGCCATCAATGGACATGTATTAGAATGTGATTTTTGTAGGGTTTTGCCCTGGAGCTAAGTGTGTTGGTGGTTCCTAAATTTAATGTTTCCCGGTTATGATTTATATATCATCCTGTTGGCCTGTTCGCCAACCGATTCTTTGTAAAGAAATTCATGAGTTTTGTTATTTTCATGATTGCAGAGCATAAATTATAAAAGCGGACATCATACTTCCATGGCCTCCCATGTGATTGGACGATATAATATAGGTGTGGCAAATTGAACATGTGGTAGGAAGCTATATCCCTTTATACCCGATAGTGCCAAATGGCACTTCTCCGTAAAGAAACGATAAGCGTGTCATTTGGATACATTTTCAATCGTTTACTGTACACATATACAAAGTAATATTCATTATATAACTGCATAATTCAACCATCAAAGGGCAAAATGACTAGCACTGTTCGTATGAAGTTGAGACTACAAAGTATGTTGTAGCTAGCGACCGACGAATCACAGTCAAACACGCAATTCGGCGGGTGTGCGACAGCTGCTACTCGAGCACGCGTAGCGAACTCACTTGCTTTTCACTTTTCTAAGAGAAACTGTCTTGTGAGAGTACTCTCTGCCTAGCAAACGTGAGTGAGAAGGCTTACGACTTCTTTCTACTTGTTTCTGCTTCGTCAGTATCTGCTTGACAGCGCCCACAGGTAAGTGCTAGTAAATTGTTAATTGCTGTTGACTATACATTTCCTCTCCAACCTGCTCGCATTCTTTGGCGTAGTATGGAAACCACAAACCCACCTACTCATCAGCTGGCATTCCAGGAAGCGTATACGACCGCTACACAAGAAGCGAAGTGCTGGAGCTACTGGATATAGATGAACCAGGACAGTGATGATGAGCTAGAACTTGACCTTGGAAGTGGAAAGTGGAGTCTATACATTTGCATAATAGATATAACTATATAAATAATATACAGTGCAAATGTAGACGAAAATGAGATGCCACCAGACTTCCTCTCTCGCCTGGAGCGCCTGGAGGGTGAAGTTGAGCCATCTCAGTTTGAGTCTGAGTCGGGGAGTGCAAGGTGTTTGTATATGTATAGTATATCTCTTCATTTTAGTCTTGCCTGTCTTGATAGTGAGTTGGAGGAGGACCCAGCATCTCCGTCACTGTCACCGTCACCTTCACCAGTGACATCACCTACAACAAGAGGAAGGAGAAGAGGGAGAGGCAGAGGAAGAGGGTGTGGAAGGGGAAGGGGAAGAGAGAGGACGTGGAAGAGGACAAACAGTTCATACCCAGAACACAGAGTAAGTGTGTGTATGTGTGTGTCTGTGTACGTACATGCATGGATACACACATAACATACACTCACTTGTGAAACCTGTATGTTCTTATCAGTACAATTGAGTGGAGCAAGGAGACTCATGACGTCACTGCTGCAGCCTGTTGGACCAGCTAAGATACTACCGTATACAGTGGTGGGCATGTTCAGGCTCTTTCACGACAGCCATTGTTGCTACCATTGTCCGTGAGACAAATGTGTACGCACGACAGGTGTTGGGAGATGCAGCAAGTGAGAAGTGGACGGATGTTGATGCGGACGACAATCTTGGCATTTTTGGGGTTCGCTCTGTTGATGGTGATCAGCAGGTTACCACAACTACATCTGTACTGGAATACCAACCTGCAGTACCACTATCTCCCCATCGCAGAGGGAATCACCAGGGATCGCTTCATGGCCATCTGGAGGTTCCTCCACTTCACCACAAACCCATCCCCATCACCTTCATCAACGGCAGATAGCGCGTCACCATCATCTGCAGGCGCGTCATCTTCTTCATCAGATCCCACACGTACCCAGGACAGATTGTGGAAGGTCCGGCCCATAATATCGGCAGTTGTGGCTGCCTGTCGCACCAATTACCGGCCTCATCGAGAGCAGGCTATTGATGAAGCTATGGTGGCCTTCAAGGGAAGGTCATCTATGAAACAGTACCTCCCGATGAAGCCGGTGAAGCGTGGTTTCAAGATCTGGGTGCGGTCAGACAGCCACAATGGGTACGTGTGTGAGTTCGAGTGCTATACGGGTCGCAAGGGTGAGAAAACTGAAGTAGGACTGGGCGGCTCGGTAGTCACTCGACTCATTCGGGATCTGGTGGGGAAGTCGTACCATGTATTTATGGACAATTTCTTTTCGTCAGTTCTTTGTATGTTATTAGATCACATTTGTATGTTATCAAATGTGTAGTGAAGCGTGGGCTAGCCCAGAGAGGTGATTTGATGACGAAGCAGGATGGGAATGTTTGCCTCCCAGTGTGGCAGGACACTCGGCCGGTGGCCATCATGTCATCAGGCCATAATCCTGGTCACACAACATCCATCACTAGGAAGAGAATAGACGGTAGTGTAATACATGTAGATTGTCCACAATCCATTGTAGATTACAAGTATATGGGAGGGGTAGATAGAGGGGACCAATATAGGAAGTATAATCACGTACATGTAAAGTCTCGTAAGTCTTACAAGTACATATTCTGGTTTTTGTTTGAGGTTTGTGTTTTGAATTCATTTATCCTTTGTCGTTATTCCCCATGTAATCTTCCTATATCCAGTTATCTCAAGTATCGATCACAGTTAGCCACAGAACTTATTGGTAATTATAATAGTCGTAAGCGTCATGTTATATCTAGCACCATCATACACCATCATTTAGTTGTAAACGAATCCGTTAAGCGGAGAAATACTCGCGCAACTTGATGGAATGCGGAAGCTCACGTGATCTTAATTAACAATGAATCTCATTTATTGTAATGCGCATGCGCTATATACTTAGTCGCTCAGCGGGAATTTGAGACTGAGCAACAACGTGTATATAACCAGATGGCTACGCAACAGATCTCCAATCCCAACCAGTGCCCCGTTTGCAACATGGTTCTTGCCTCTAGGCAATCCCTTCGACGGCATTGGAACAATTGGCATCAAAATTGCAACAAAGCAGTACTGGAGGAGCATCTGAGGCAGCTTGACACAGCTGGAAAAGCCCATATTTGCCCAACTTGTGGGAAAGCATATTCAAGGTCCAATATTCTGAAGGAACATCAGGAAAAAGAACACCTTGAACACGGCTTGAAGTGCACACCACGATTTCAGTGCCCTTTTACTGGATGTCACGTCTCTACTTCCTTCTATTTCTTGAAAGACCTGCTTCAGCACTGTGAAGCCTGTCATTGTGATCAAATTGGTACAAGCAATATCATAATCTTATGTACATACATTTATACATGCTGAAATGCAGGTGTTCAATCCCTGGAATTCACCAACTGGGAAGAGTTCCTGTCATGGAAGACTGCAGAAGAAGGAAGAACAAATACTTACTACAAACAGGTACAAGTTAACATACAATTTACGCAATTTACCACAGTATCATTGGAAACTCGCCTGTATGGTGCAGCAAACAAGACCACATCAGATGGCCCAAAACCTAGCTGAGAAGGAAGATGATGATGAGCTAGTTGGTCCTTCCCTTCTTCTTCAGGCCATGGAAGAGAGAGAGAGACAGTATAAGGAAGAAGGGGGTGACAAAAGCAACCCCAAAGGTGATTACAAATTGCCACAAGGACACAAAGGACAGCATTGCCATAAAGCTCAATCTTGGGATTCCTATAGATCGCATTATTTACATGTGGTATAAGTGAGATATAGGGGAATATTTCTTTTTATTGTAGATATGAGGTTCTATTTTGCATGCTGTCGTGATGGCACAGCCCGAGAAAGTGTAAAGAAAAAAAAGAGGGCAAAGAGAGAATCAAGGAAGATAAATGCAGTGTGTATATCAAGGATGTATGTCACTCTCCAATCCAATGGGATTGTGAGAGTACATATCGTCCCATACTAACCATGATCTGTCACTTTCACAAGTAAAATTCCTCCCACTACCCAAGGACACAAAGGACAGCATTGCCATAAAGCTCAATCTTGGGATTCCTATAGATCGCATTTTGGATGGTATGTTGAAAGCATGTACATGTACCTGTAGTATGTACATGTAGCAGGTACATGCATGTAGCAGGTACATACACAGAAATCTTACTACACATATATCCTACAGATATCCGAGATTTGGGAAAGAGGCACACTCGCCATATGTTTGCTAGTGAAGCCCAACGCCGACACTTTGTCACACATCGAGATGTCCTCAACTTGAGCAGAAGGGTCAATCATCTCAGCACAATTCGGCATGAGAACGATGCTCAGTCAGTGGAAGAAATGGTGGCAGAGCTTAAGCAGGAATCCTACAACCCTATTCTCTGTTACAAGTGACAAGGGGTTCTTGATCCAGGTTTCCCCCAGCTTCCAGTAGAGAGCTTTGTAGTGGCCTTTCAAACCAAGTTTCAAAGGGATCTATATGAGATGTTTGCATCTACAATCGTGGGCATTGATTCAACTCACAAGACCAATAGCCACAACTTCAAGCTCATCACTGTTGTAGTACCTGACGATTTTGGGGAAGGTCTGTACTACTATGCACAGTGTATTCCATTTAAAAACTCCTATATACATAACACTTGTACAGGACAACCAGTGGCATGGTGTATTGCAGATAGGGAAGATACACTGCTAATGAGCTTGTTTCTTGGCAAACTAAAAGAAAGATGTTCTGCAACTGAAGTCAAAACTATAATGACAGATGATGGTTAATATACATATTTCGTGGTACATGTACAAACACTTATTAGCGCTTTCTGCTATAGACAATGCTGGTTGGAATGCTGCTCGCCATGTGTTTGGACCTGACACCAAACAGCTCCTCTGCCGCTGGCACATTGACAAGTACATATTTATGTAGAAATTTGTGATATGGTATACACCTTTGCCATAAAGTACATGGCTACTTGTATATGTACATCATGCTAAACAACTTTCATTATCACTTCAAGAAATTGGAGACAGCACTTGAGATCAGTCAAGGATGCCAAGCACCAGGTTGAGCTCTACCATACCCTCAATGTCCTCTTGGAGGAACCAGACCAGGATACTTTCACATATCAAATAGAAGCATTTGTTAAGTTGTGGGAAACTACTGAGCCAGACTTCATCAAGTACTTCAAAACATACTGTGCTTCCCGAGCAGGTTACTTTCCATACATGTACATTGTACACTGTTGCCTACTATATGGGGACACAGACACAAACATGTTTGTCGAAAGGTAAGAGCATGAGTTTGAATGGATATACACGCAGTAAATGTGCTATTACTATAGCTTCCACAACAAACTGAAGTGTAATCCGGCATACCTCAATTCCCGAGTAAACAGAAGAGTTGACTACTTGATAACAGTCCTCCTTCGCATGGAGGAGGACATGTTCTTTGATTGACAGAGAAAAAATCTAGAATGGAAGAGAAATAGCTGGGAAGTAAAAGAGGAGTCTAGACATGATACTGGAACACACATTCCATCTAGTGACAAGGGAGTAAAAACATTTCCATTAAATGTTGAAGGATGTAGGGATGGCAGTACCAAAAACTAGGAAAACAAGTGCAGTATATATGCAGCAAGACAGGGGATGAGGGCAGTATATATGCAGCAAGACAGGGGATGAGGGCATGCAACAATAGTAACATGCGTAACCCCATAATAAAGATGTAGGGGGGTTACGCATGTTAGTATTGTTGCATGCCCTCATCCCCTGTCTTGCTGCATATATACTGCCCTCATCCCCTGTCTTGCTGCATATATACTGCACTTGTTTTCCTACTTTTTGGTACTGCCATCCCTACATCCTTCAACATTTAATGGAAATGTTAGCCCTAGCCCAAGGTTTTGGAACCACATCCAACACATCCAGTAATCTTCCTATCCCATTTCCGGAACCACATCCAACACACTTCCAGTCCATTTTCCAGTTTATTTCCAGTGTCTGTCTGTCAGTGGTGGTATATTTGCCCAACTTGTGGGAAAGCATATTCAAGGTCCAATAGCAATCTTCTTTATAAAGTTGGTGATGTCTCTTCAGATTTTTTATGTGTTGGTGTCAGTGGCATGGATGATCCATAAACGTCTGGCCAAGTATTGCTATTAACCACACTCTGAGCTACTATATAAATGTGTGATTAGTAGGGCGTGGTTTGGTTGCAAGCTATAAGCGGCTACTTACACTTACAGATACTAGAGCAAACTTGCTAGTAAAGGTACTATCAGTCACTAGCGCTTTGGCTTGGTGGTATCGTGGTAGAAGAACGTGCCGTTTCTCCAGCAGACAGTATATAAGTTTACCGTGGTACGTACATATACATAGAGGCAGAGTTAGCACACTGTTCTGACGGTGAGAGTTCGTCAACACACCTTTCTTTTGCTAATGTAGTACTAAGTTCTAGTTGCTAAACAAATCGTCAACACATTTCTCATGTTTCTCTATTATCAGCCAGTTCACTCTGCGCCTAGTTGCTACGCGCTAGTTGCTAAGCCATCATTAACGAGTCTTGTCTAATTACATAATCGATTTATTGTATGACGCATGCGTTATTGTAGTGATGTAGGACATGATAGGACTACATCTCTCACTGTCAACACAGAAGGTGATTAATTAAATGTGCATTTTGGTGCATGTGTCTTAATTTGTATAGTTCTGATCTTTCTTCTCCCTCACTCCATCTAGATGCCTGTGATCCAGTGGTGAACTATGTAATAAACAGGAGTGTAACAATAGAACGCTATAGAAGTCACTGCCAGAGAACAGAAGATGGTCGATGTGTGAAGGAAACAAGTGCCAAGTTACACCCAGTAACCTACACCATATGCAAGACATGATTCAGTCATCACTTTCAAGAATGGAACTTTTCAATTGAGAATGTAACGATTTATCATCTTTGAGGATGTTTCCAATGTAGCCATCAATGGACATGTATTAGAATGTGATTTTTGTAGGGTTTTGCCCTGGAGCTAAGTGTGTTGGTGGTTCCTAAATTTAATGTTTCCCGGTTATGATTTATATATCATCCTGTTGGCCTGTTCGCCAACCGATTCTTTGTAAAGAAATTCATGAGTTTTGTTATTTTCATGATTGCAGAGCATAAATTATAAAAGCGGACATCATACTTCCATGGCCTCCCATGTGATTGGACGATATAATATAGGTGTGGCAAATTGAACATGTGGTAGGAAGCTATATCCCTTTATACCCGATAGTGCCAAATGGCACTTCTCCGTAAAGAAACGATAAGCGTGTCATTTGGATACATTTTCAATCGTTTACTGTACACATATACAAAGTATATATAACTGCATAATTCAACCATCAAAGGGCAAAATGACTAGCACTGTTCGTATGAAGTTGAGACTACAAAGTATGTTGTAGCTAGCGACCGACGAATCACAGTCAAACACGCAATTCGGCGGGTGTGCGACAGCTGCTACTCGAGCACGCGTAGCGAACTCACTTGCTTTTCACTTTTCTAAGAGAAACTGTCTTGTGAGAGTACTCTCTGCCTAGCAAACGTGAGTGAGAAGGCTTACGACTTCTTTCTACTTGTTTCTGCTTCGTCAGTATCTGCTTGACAGCGCCCACAGGTAAGTGCTAGTAAATTGTTAATTGCTGTTGACTATACATTTCCTCTCCAACCTGCTCGCATTCTTTGGCGTAGTATGGAAACCACAAACCCACCTACTCATCAGCTGGCATTCCAGGAAGCGTATACGACCGCTACACAAGAAGCGAAGTGCTGGAGCTACTGGATATAGATGAACCAGGACAGTGATGATGAGCTAGAACTTGACCTTGGAAGTGGAAAGTGGAGTCTATACATTTGCATAATAGATATAACTATATAAATAATATACAGTGCAAATGTAGACGAAAATGAGATGCCACCAGACTTCCTCTCTCGCCTGGAGCGCCTGGAGGGTGAAGTTGAGCCATCTCAGTTTGAGTCTGAGTCGGGGAGTGCAAGGTGTTTGTATATGTATAGTATATCTCTTCATTTTAGTCTTGCCTGTCTTGATAGTGAGTTGGAGGAGGACCCAGCATCTCCGTCACTGTCACCGTCACCTTCACCAGTGACATCACCTACAACAAGAGGAAGGAGAAGAGGGAGAGGCAGAGGAAGAGGGTGTGGAAGGGGAAGGGGAAGAGAGAGGACGTGGAAGAGGACAAACAGTTCATACCCAGAACACAGAGTAAGTGTGTGTATGTGTGTGTCTGTGTACGTACATGCATGGATACACACATAACATACACTCACTTGTGAAACCTGTATGTTCTTATCAGTACAATTGAGTGGAGCAAGGAGACTCATGACGTCACTGCTGCAGCCTGTTGGACCAGCTAAGATACTACCGTATACAGTGGTGGGCATGTTCAGGCTCTTTCACGACAGCCATTGTTGCTACCATTGTCCGTGAGACAAATGTGTACGCACGACAGGTGTTGGGAGATGCAGCAAGTGAGAAGTGGACGGATGTTGATGCGGACGACAATCTTGGCATTTTTGGGGTTCGCTCTGTTGATGGTGATCAGCAGGTTACCACAACTACATCTGTACTGGAATACCAACCTGCAGTACCACTATCTCCCCATCGCAGAGGGAATCACCAGGGATCGCTTCATGGCCATCTGGAGGTTCCTCCACTTCACCACAAACCCATCCCCATCACCTTCATCAACGGCAGATAGCGCGTCACCATCATCTGCAGGCGCGTCATCTTCTTCATCAGATCCCACACGTACCCAGGACAGATTGTGGAAGGTCCGGCCCATAATATCGGCAGTTGTGGCTGCCTGTCGCACCAATTACCGGCCTCATCGAGAGCAGGCTATTGATGAAGCTATGGTGGCCTTCAAGGGAAGGTCATCTATGAAACAGTACCTCCCGATGAAGCCGGTGAAGCGTGGTTTCAAGATCTGGGTGCGGTCAGACAGCCACAATGGGTACGTGTGTGAGTTCGAGTGCTATACGGGTCGCAAGGGTGAGAAAACTGAAGTAGGACTGGGCGGCTCGGTAGTCACTCGACTCATTCGGGATCTGGTGGGGAAGTCGTACCATGTATTTATGGACAATTTCTTTTCGTCAGTTCTTTGTATGTTATTAGATCACATTTGTATGTTATCAAATGTGTAGTGAAGCGTGGGCTAGCCCAGAGAGGTGATTTGATGACGAAGCAGGATGGGAATGTTTGCCTCCCAGTGTGGCAGGACACTCGGCCGGTGGCCATCATGTCATCAGGCCATAATCCTGGTCACACAACATCCATCACTAGGAAGAGAATAGACGGTAGTGTAATACATGTAGATTGTCCACAATCCATTGTAGATTACAAGTATATGGGAGGGGTAGATAGAGGGGACCAATATAGGAAGTATAATCACGTACATGTAAAGTCTCGTAAGTCTTACAAGTACATATTCTGGTTTTTGTTTGAGGTTTGTGTTTTGAATTCATTTATCCTTTGTCGTTATTCCCCATGTAATCTTCCTATATCCAGTTATCTCAAGTATCGATCACAGTTAGCCACAGAACTTATTGGTAATTATAATAGTCGTAAGCGTCATGTTATATCTAGCACCATCATACACCATCATTTAGTTGTAAACGAATCCGTTAAGCGGAGAAATACTCGCGCAACTTGATGGAATGCGGAAGCTCACGTGATCTTAATTAACAATGAATCTCATTTATTGTAATGCGCATGCGCTATATACTTAGTCGCTCAGCGGGAATTTGAGACTGAGCAACAACGTGTATATAACCAGATGGCTACGCAACAGATCTCCAATCCCAACCAGTGCCCCGTTTGCAACATGGTTCTTGCCTCTAGGCAATCCCTTCGACGGCATTGGAACAATTGGCATCAAAATTGCAACAAAGCAGTACTGGAGGAGCATCTGAGGCAGCTTGACACAGCTGGAAAAGCCCATATTTGCCCAACTTGTGGGAAAGCATATTCAAGGTCCAATATTCTGAAGGAACATCAGGAAAAAGAACACCTTGAACACGGCTTGAAGTGCACACCACGATTTCAGTGCCCTTTTACTGGATGTCACGTCTCTACTTCCTTCTATTTCTTGAAAGACCTGCTTCAGCACTGTGAAGCCTGTCATTGTGATCAAATTGGTACAAGCAATATCATAATCTTATGTACATACATTTATACATGCTGAAATGCAGGTGTTCAATCCCTGGAATTCACCAACTGGGAAGAGTTCCTGTCATGGAAGACTGCAGAAGAAGGAAGAACAAATACTTACTACAAACAGGTACAAGTTAACATACAATTTACGCAATTTACCACAGTATCATTGGAAACTCGCCTGTATGGTGCAGCAAACAAGACCACATCAGATGGCCCAAAACCTAGCTGAGAAGGAAGATGATGATGAGCTAGTTGGTCCTTCCCTTCTTCTTCAGGCCATGGAAGAGAGAGAGAGACAGTATAAGGAAGAAGGGGGTGACAAAAGCAACCCCAAAGGTGATTACAAATTGCCACAAGGACACAAAGGACAGCATTGCCATAAAGCTCAATCTTGGGATTCCTATAGATCGCATTATTTACATGTGGTATAAGTGAGATATAGGGGAATATTTCTTTTTATTGTAGATATGAGGTTCTATTTTGCATGCTGTCGTGATGGCACAGCCCGAGAAAGTGTAAAGAAAAAAAAGAGGGCAAAGAGAGAATCAAGGAAGATAAATGCAGTGTGTATATCAAGGATGTATGTCACTCTCCAATCCAATGGGATTGTGAGAGTACATATCGTCCCATACTAACCATGATCTGTCACTTTCACAAGTAAAATTCCTCCCACTACCCAAGGACACAAAGGACAGCATTGCCATAAAGCTCAATCTTGGGATTCCTATAGATCGCATTTTGGATGGTATGTTGAAAGCATGTACATGTACCTGTAGTATGTACATGTAGCAGGTACATGCATGTAGCAGGTACATACACAGAAATCTTACTACACATATATCCTACAGATATCCGAGATTTGGGAAAGAGGCACACTCGCCATATGTTTGCTAGTGAAGCCCAACGCCGACACTTTGTCACACATCGAGATGTCCTCAACTTGAGCAGAAGGGTCAATCATCTCAGCACAATTCGGCATGAGAACGATGCTCAGTCAGTGGAAGAAATGGTGGCAGAGCTTAAGCAGGAATCCTACAACCCTATTCTCTGTTACAAGTGACAAGGGGTTCTTGATCCAGGTTTCCCCCAGCTTCCAGTAGAGAGCTTTGTAGTGGCCTTTCAAACCAAGTTTCAAAGGGATCTATATGAGATGTTTGCATCTACAATCGTGGGCATTGATTCAACTCACAAGACCAATAGCCACAACTTCAAGCTCATCACTGTTGTAGTACCTGACGATTTTGGGGAAGGTCTGTACTACTATGCACAGTGTATTCCATTTAAAAACTCCTATATACATAACACTTGTACAGGACAACCAGTGGCATGGTGTATTGCAGATAGGGAAGATACACTGCTAATGAGCTTGTTTCTTGGCAAACTAAAAGAAAGATGTTCTGCAACTGAAGTCAAAACTATAATGACAGATGATGGTTAATATACATATTTCGTGGTACATGTACAAACACTTATTAGCGCTTTCTGCTATAGACAATGCTGGTTGGAATGCTGCTCGCCATGTGTTTGGACCTGACACCAAACAGCTCCTCTGCCGCTGGCACATTGACAAGTACATATTTATGTAGAAATTTGTGATATGGTATACACCTTTGCCATAAAGTACATGGCTACTTGTATATGTACATCATGCTAAACAACTTTCATTATCACTTCAAGAAATTGGAGACAGCACTTGAGATCAGTCAAGGATGCCAAGCACCAGGTTGAGCTCTACCATACCCTCAATGTCCTCTTGGAGGAACCAGACCAGGATACTTTCACATATCAAATAGAAGCATTTGTTAAGTTGTGGGAAACTACTGAGCCAGACTTCATCAAGTACTTCAAAACATACTGTGCTTCCCGAGCAGGTTACTTTCCATACATGTACATTGTACACTGTTGCCTACTATATGGGGACACAGACACAAACATGTTTGTCGAAAGGTAAGAGCATGAGTTTGAATGGATATACACGCAGTAAATGTGCTATTACTATAGCTTCCACAACAAACTGAAGTGTAATCCGGCATACCTCAATTCCCGAGTAAACAGAAGAGTTGACTACTTGATAACAGTCCTCCTTCGCATGGAGGAGGACATGTTCTTTGATTGACAGAGAAAAAATCTAGAATGGAAGAGAAATAGCTGGGAAGTAAAAGAGGAGTCTAGACATGATACTGGAACACACATTCCATCTAGTGACAAGGGAGTAAAAACATTTCCATTAAATGTTGAAGGATGTAGGGATGGCAGTACCAAAAACTAGGAAAACAAGTGCAGTATATATGCAGCAAGACAGGGGATGAGGGCAGTATATATGCAGCAAGACAGGGGATGAGGGCATGCAACAATAGTAACATGCGTAACCCCATAATAAAGATGTAGGGGGGTTACGCATGTTAGTATTGTTGCATGCCCTCATCCCCTGTCTTGCTGCATATATACTGCCCTCATCCCCTGTCTTGCTGCATATATACTGCACTTGTTTTCCTACTTTTTGGTACTGCCATCCCTACATCCTTCAACATTTAATGGAAATGTTTTTACTCCCTTGTCTCACTGCTTTTTCGTTGTAGACTCGCTTGCAAATACAATGCTCTTTGCGTGTGTGCGAGCCCCACCCATTTTGCTAATCGTGGTCATGTGAAATGCACGTGAGTAATAACGAGGAAATGGCGTTCAACTACACGGAAGTGCTAGTATATCGTAGCTTTACTCGTCGAAGAGGGGTCCTACAAAGATTCCGTTGGTAAAAGGCGCACTGCCCACGGGAATAAGAAGCCTTTTGCTACAAAAATCAAGGTAAATATATTTTGTGCTAGGCCGTTTGAAGAAGAAGAAGAAGAAGAAGAAGATGGAGAAATCGGGGTTTTAGCAATTTCACGTATACCATTGTAGCGGTGTATTTTACCACCTTTGAGAGTCTTATCGTGTATACATGTACATATCAAAGTACATGTGCACATGAGGCAGCTAATGTCTTGGCTGAGCTTTGTCTATACTGTGTATCTAATATACCAATCTGCACTGCACAGGAAGTGGAGAAAGGAATATGGAATGTGCAGAGTCAGACAGATGGATATTCAGTCATTGAGAAGAATGTTACATGCTCAATGTCACTATGCCATATTAAGTGCACTAAGCCAGAGTGTGTGTACTTGTGCAGGCATATGTACAGCTGTGAGTGTTACGACTATGCAAATGGACATATATGCAGCATATACACGCTGTTCACATTCACAATAAGGCTAGTGCTGATGTGGAGACAACAATAGTGAACTCGGGTAAACATACATCTACCCCTACTCTCTCTGAAAAGGAGAATATACTACCAGGTACGTGTTTCATAATCTGTATATATATATATTCCAATACATTACAGATCCACATTCTCAACTCTCTGAGAGCCATCGCCATCTGAGGGAACTTGAGAGTGTACTTACTGAACAGAACACTGCCATTCACCCTTACCTGAAAAGTATCAACTCCTTTCTCTATCAAGCAGTCATGACAACAAAAGCAGTTGTGAGTGATCAAGTGAAACCCTATACAATCAATGAACATGTAGCTCCTGGAAAGAAGAATGAAACACAACCTAGATTTCACTCTACATGTAAAAAGCCTGGAAGAAAGCACAAAACCAATGTTTTGAAGTGAGTGCTTGTCTTGAATATACAACGAATCTTCATGCATGTACAATATTTACACTATTTTCCAGGCATTCTAACAGAGAGCAGAAAAAAGAAATACGTGAGACACTGGAAGGAATAAAGAGAGGAAAATCACAAGGAGCAGACTCACCTCTCCCGTCTGCAGGCTCATGCTCACGTCTCGACGACAGCACTCCAAACCCCACGGGTACACTAAATGGCCATCATCCCTTGCCAATTACCACTTCTCAGCAAACTCTATCAGATGTTCTGACAGTACAAATTGCAGCGCTGAAGGAAAAGCCTTAGGCTTTACTCGTCATGCGTAAAAACTAAAATAATTACCATATTACGTCATCACGTTTTAATGAGATTCATTTTTAATTAAGCTCACGTGAGCTTCCGCATACCGCCGGGTTGCGCGGATGTAATACTCCGCTTAACGGGATTCGTTGTAAACACACCTCACTTCCCATGCAAAGCACCTACTAAAGGCCGATGCAAACTCCACCCATGCAAGTCACAAACAACATGGTACTACAGGACATGCGACAAGTACTTTTGCCATACGGGGGACCACACCACAGACTGTTTTCTCATTCACCATGCACAGAACAACCTTTACCAATCATAGTTTGTCCTTTGTGTTCCTTTGTGTTTCATTTGTGTATTTTCTGTTCTATTTGTGTTCCCTTTGTGTTCTCTTTGTGTTACCTTTGTGTACTGTTTGTGATGTAATGTGATGTGATGTGATGTAGGTTTGATCTCATAGTCTTGTGTTTGTCTCGTCAAACTCCTCTCATTTGGCTATTCATCACAGCCAAACCACTCAACTCCTCCCACTTGGCAACAATCATTGTAGCCAAACCTCACTTGTGTTTGTCTCATCAAACTCCTCTCACTGTGGTTCCCCCATCTCTGCCCCTAGTCGTGTTTGACTCATCAAACTCCTTTCACTCATCCGTCCACTCTCTCTCATCTATCCATCCATCAAATGCCCACTCCCTTCACCTGTGTTTGACTCATCAAACTCCTCTCACTCGAATGTGGTTTACACTCCCTTCACCTGTGTTTGACTCGTCAAACTCCTCTCACTCGAACATGGTTTATCAAATGCCCACTCCCTTCACCTGTGTTTGACTTATCAAACTTCTCTCACTCGAACGTGGTTTATCAAATGCCCACTCCCTTCACCGGTGTTTGACTTATCAAACTCCTCTCACTCAAATGTGGTTTATCAAATGCCCATCTCCTTCACTTCATCAAACTCCTCTCACTAATTGTCAGTCTGTGCACGGCCACATGCTCAATCATCAAAGTCTTCAAACCACTAACCAGTCTGTATGTTACTCATTCTCCCTCACTACATTCCTAAACCTCGATACACACACCCCAGATGTAATACCTACTGTTTAGCTACCACATGCTCAACTTCTCTGCAATCTGCAAAGCCTCGCAGTAAGCTGTATTAATGGAGCATTTCCAATTATTCTCCTCTCTTTCTTCTTGCAACACCAAAGGCATAACCATTTGCTGGCACTGCTACTACTCATGAGAATGAAGTATTATACGGTCAAGCTTTCAAACCATTGCATCACTATATAACATTCCCTATGTACATTTTCTATGCATCTTTTTGTAACACAATGCATTCAGTATACTTTAGTATCAACTCAACGAGAGACGTTGAAGATAGCGCACGCAAAGAAAGGTCTTTCGATAGCTCTGGTGTAGACCACGCAAATCGCCTTACAAAGCATCTCTTTCATGTATTCTTGCTGAAAAGCAGTTACACAGACAGCTGATGAATATGGATACGGAGAAAAGCGTCTCTGAAGGACATCACAACCAGAAAGGAACGAGCACGCAGTCAATCTCACGGCATCACGCGAAATGCGTGGGCGTTACCGTATTACGCATAACGCGCAATAATTTCATTTCTGGTATAAAGGGATATGCATATGGTATGTGTATCTTGTCAACATATTGATCATGCCTTTATTGATATTAGCTACTTCTTGCATGAGTATTATTGTCCTAAATTCTGTTGCTGCAGTCAGTGATATTCAGAGTAATTATAATTATAATACGAAAGAGACCTGGATGTCTGGGCAACGTAATATCTTGAGAGAACATCATGAATAAACACCAGACAGTAAAGTAATTTAACCAAACGTTTCGATAGTTCGTACAACTATCTTCATCAGTGGCATACAATAACTGACAGAATGCAGTGCAGTTTGTAGTGTTAGGAGAATGTAATGTTCATATTATGCGGGTGACTGGGTTGTCAATGACGATTGCGCAGGCGTCATATGCAAGAATGGATATCCAAATGGATTCATTCTTGGCTGCAGATTTTCTCATTCACTGAAAGATAGTGACTCTACGCCACCCATTAGAGTTTGTATACCTTATTACCAGGACCATTCAGACGCTATCAGAAGAATCCTGGCCCCTTACAATATCCAGGTAACCTTCCGTCCTCCGCCATCCTTACGCAACATTTTATCCCACCCGAAGGACCCTACCTCTCTTCTAGATCACTCGGGTGTGGTTTATAAGATTTGTTGCTCTGTCTGTGATGGTCAGACTGGTCGTACACTGACACAACGACTTAAAGAGCACCAGAGATCCGTAAAGAACAATGACACCCAGTCCAGTGCTTTAGCTGAACATTCAAGTCAGACGGGACACCGCATCGATTGGGATGGAGTTTCTGTCCTCGGTCATCAGCCGAACTTACGCCAACGTTGTCTCCTCGAATCATGGTTTATCCATCTGTACAGTGGTCGTTCGATCAACCGTGAGCGAGGTTCTTTACCACATTCGTACATTTTACTGCAACGCTCTTCTGGAGGCGGGGCTCCACGCTTGACGCCTGCGCAATCGTCATTGACAACCCAGTCACCCACATAATATGAACATTACATTCTCCTAACACTATAAACTGCACTGCATTCTGTCACTGTTATTGTATGCCACTGATGAAGATAGTTGTACGAACTATCGAAACGTTTGGTTATATTACTTTACTGTCTGGTGTTTATTCATGATGTTCTCTCAAGATATAATTATAATATATATATATATATATATACATAATATGTACAAATGAGGTAAAGGATAGATGTATGGAAGATAGATAGAGTTTATTTCAAATAAATGATTATCTGGTGGCCACGGCCTCGTTCACGGCCACGGGTGCCATACATGGCATTTGTAGTGTCTTCCTCCTGAAATCATATGATAGGACTATTATACAGAATGTGTATCAAATGCACCTTTTTCTTCCTCCTCTTCCTCCTTTTCTCCCTTCAGTTTGTTTTCCACTTCTCTAGTCTTTCTTTTTCTGTCTCTAAACTCTTCTTCCTCCTTTTTTCTTCTCCATCCATATCCTCATCTCTTCATCTAGTTTCCTCCTTTCCTCCCTCACTTTCTCCTCCACCACCTCTGTATAATTGAAAAGATCCCTCAATCCACAGTTTTGATCATTTCACTTACTCTCCCTCTCCACCTCCAACTCCATCGCCCTCATGTCCATGGCCCATTCCTACCCTACACAGCTCCCAATGGTCCATTCCTACCCTACACAGCTCCCAATGGCCAATTCCTACTGAAGCGGAAGTGCACCAGAGGGGTGCCGCATATTTATCCCTTGACTCCCCACGGATACCTCCCCACACTGTTACAAGCTATACACTCACCTGAAGATACTAAGGAATCCATTTCTGACTCTCTAGCTTCTTTCAGCTCCGACGATCACACAAATGATCATGCGGACAATGCCGATTTGAAAATGCGGATCACGTGATCAGTCATTGGAGGGGAAAGGGTGCGAAACTGGCGCGAAATACAAAATTGTACAACTCTCCTGGCTGCAGATCTTGCAACTATAATTGCATCACGCTAATCAGCGGCCGTTAGGCAATCGATCTAGCGCCCCGCCCCCCGTACAATGTAGATTTTCTGGGGGACATGGATGATGTGTGTAGAAGTTGCCATACTTTTTGAGGGACCTTGAGGAATCCATTTTCAGCACAAAAAAGCAATGGAAAAATGTGTTTGAAAATGGGTACATACATGTATATGCTTACTCGATTTTTTAGCACAGGATTATAATGTATATAGATGCTCACAAATTTCGAAAAGGACAAGCAGGACATTCAAGTAGTCCTCGTGTAGGTCACTAATTGATCACTATATGTATACATACTGCTACTCACTTGAGCATTCAGGAAGATAGAGCTGGTTGAGAGAGAAGAGGCAGTTTCAGTTAATGGCTCAGGCCTTACCCATTCTACTGATTGGAGGAGCCAGACATCGTGGGGTGTCCCTGTAATTATCTACATGGTGAGGTGTGCCCCCTTGCGCGGTCGAGCTGTTCACGTGACCGGGCACACACCTCTGCAAGAGTCACATGACCCCGTGACAGGAAAGTGAGTCACGTGACCAGGGCATGGGCCTCCCTATGACATCACGTGCTCGCACGTGGCCCTGCCGTCATGGACCCGTCTAGCTTTGTCGGGACACCCCCAGCATGCGTCTTTGGGGGAGGCGTGAGTGAGTCCTCTGGCGGCTACCTAGCCGCCACTCAGGCAAGCCCCCCTTGCATGTCTCATGTCTGGAAGTCAGATCATGCCTGATGGAGAACCCCAACAATTATGGAGTTTGGTGGGGCTGGTGGGTGGAGTCGTAATTCCACTCCTGCAGGTTTTGTCTGACACTCTGGTGTGACTGTTCTGTGGCACGTGGCTTACAGTGTGCATGCCTGTGTGCATGCGCATGGGCCTGAGACTTCTGTCGCGTGCATGTCTGGCTCCCGATTGAAAAGCCTCAGAGAAACGGCCTGGTATCAACTGTTCGCACATGCGCCAAATATCGCGCATGCGCCAAATATAAATTAACCATATGTGAGGTTGGATGCCAGGCCAGGAGTCAATGCCTAAGATGCCATATGAGAGACAGCGGCTGACAGTGGCAGCCCCTCTCCCAAAACAGAAGGTGCCAACACTGGATTGGTACATGTGTATCTTCCTTTCAATGTGTAAGATTACCGCAGCATCTGAGAAAATGTGCGTCACACCCACACCCACACACCCACACCCACACCCACACACCACACTAGCCTCACCCATAACACCTAGGAAGGTGATGCTGAAGGTATCTGTGTGGTGCTTCCAAGGTCGGCAAAGGCTGACATAAACGTGTATATACATACTACGTGTAGGTTCACATGCCATCCATGCGTGAAAAGGTACAAACACAAAAGAAAAGCGTGTCTCCCTCACACACACAATGCGTCAGCGCGTTTATGTGTACAGTAAACATACATGTAGAAGATGTAAAAGCACATCCTCAGAGAAGCGGAAGTGCACCAGAGGGGTGCTGCATATTTATCCCTTCACTCCCCACGGATACCTCCCCACACTGTTACAAGCTATACACTCACCCGAAGGTACTAAGGAATCCATTTCACTGTTCAGTTTCTCTCTGTCAGCTCCCGAAAACGGAAAACAGAAAACGTGGACACAATGCCCGATACGAAAATGCGGATCGTGTGATCAGTCATTGGAGGGGGGGCGGAGTTTGCGGCGTGAAACGTTCGAGTCGTTCAACCTTTGACCTTGCCAGATTTTCTAAAAATACTGATCACGTGGACAATACGTGTTACGAAAATACTGATCACGTGATCATCCACCAGAGTTGAAGGGGCGGAGTTTGGGGTGGTGCCGTCTGAAACGTTTGTGTCGTTCAACCTTTGACCTTACCAGATTTTTACTAATGACACCCTACTGTGCATGCCCAAGCCAGAAATGGGGCGGTTCTAGCGGGAAAAACAAAAATCTGTTCTGTCGTAGATCATTTTAGCGCAATAAAATCGGCATCACGCTACTGGCACAACGGAATGCAGTACAATAAGCCACCTGCGCCGTCATTCCGCGACATCTCTGCCCATGCAATTATTGCCAACCTTAATCGCTGTTAGCCACCCGTGCCATGTGTATATATATATCGTGTAACGCACGTGTATTGATTGCGTAATGTTCTATTACTAGCCATTACAATGGTCATGTCTGAGCCAACATTAGCCAGTATTACCTTTCTGTAGTGGAGTGGAAAGGTAAGAGACTGTAATGAGTGGCCTGCTAGGCATGACCACTCCTCCACGGTATGACGTCAAAGTTACAGAAGGAAGGGGCGTGGTATCTTTCTGCTGGAGCCAGTGAAGGAAGGGTCATATGTTCTGGAATACAAGGCTATGGTGTACCCTAGGAAAGAGTATATTGCTAACAGTGAGGGGTGTTTCATCATTGATGTTCAGACGTCAGGAGGGTGGGTGTGTTTTGGTGCCACACGACAGTTCAACTCCCCAGGAAGACTTATGAACCACTCCTCAAAGGGTGAAGCAACTGTAACCCCCTTCAAGCCTCTCCTTGTCAACAGTCAATGGAGGCTGGGATTTATTGCCACCCGAGACTTGCAGGCAGGAGAGGAGTTAACGTGGGATTATGGGTGTGCTCCCTGTGGCATTGAGTGGCTTAAGAAGCGGCCAAAAATGTCAGCCCCTGGTGAGCACAATGCAGGATCTTCTGTGTCTTGTGCTCCATCGCCTCCACGTCCGGTGGATGCTTTTGAATTCATCCTTTCAGAGACTAAAGAAGCACCACTGAGACACAGAGGTGTGCTTTTTTGTTAGAACCCCTTAACACTGTCATTTCTCAACATTTCTTTTCTGCCACAGATGGTGGCAACAAGGAGGAGGAAGTGGTTGCAGTTAGAGGAGGAGTGGATGGCAGATGTGAGAAGGATGTGATTGCAACATGTAGTGATGGAGAAGAGTCCAGCGACGTGAATGTGGAGCAATTTGATGACAATTACAACTTGCAGAGAGGTTCGATCAATCATGTAATATTCTGCAGTAGTTGATGGTGTTTAATAATACAGTCGATGGAGATACATTTGTTGAAAAGAGAGAGGACATGGCTACAGATGAAGGTTTGTACTAGTGTGTTTGGATACAGCATGTAATTAACCCTCGGCATGCGTGCGCAGCGAGGGTTACGGGGTGTGTGTGTGTGTGTGTGTCTGTCTGTCTGTCTGTCTCTCGCTATTCTCGCACTAGAGAAAACGAAGCGGTATCGGAGCGATACTAAAAGCGTCAGTGCAAGTAGCGCTTTAAATGTTATGTTGGGTTTTTCTGAAACTACTGCGTTCAAAAGTTACGGCGTGAAAACAAGCGAAAAAGCCAATATGTTAATAAGGCCAATATGTCTGCACTG
The DNA here is from genome assembly GCA_963970385.1 of Theonella swinhoei. Classification (NCBI taxonomy): domain Eukaryota; kingdom Metazoa; phylum Porifera; class Demospongiae; order Tetractinellida; family Theonellidae; genus Theonella; species Theonella swinhoei. The sequence goes on along the minus strand of OZ019948.1, from coordinate 11,794,026 downwards.
GCTTACCTGGACTACTTCTTGCACCCGTCGCTCCCGGTCGCCAACAATGCATAGCACTCCATTAGTATATCGAAATAGTGTTACAATATATCTGAAGAATTACTGGTGTTCACTTCACAATCACTCTCGAAATATCTACTTTGATCTTCACTGTTCTTTCCAGTATAATCCACTTCTTGCACATGGAGGAGAACCAAACTTACGTCCCACACGAGGTTGCTTCTTATCTTTCTCTTATTCTTATGATCAACATATTTGGTGTGACTTCTTCCGATAGCTCTGCCACTCCTTTCAAAACTTCCTCTTCGCTCAAAACTCTGTGATGGGAAAGATGGGTAAAATATTTGCATAAATACAATACACTTGACTCACACTCTGTTGGCAAGATCTTTCTCTCTTCTTCTTAATGGGAGTTTTTTTTTTTGGGACGTATGGTACACTTTTTGGCCTTTTTGGGACATTCTGAGAAACTTTGGGACATTTTCCATGATGTCCCAAGAGTTTTTGGGAACTTTTTTTGATGTCCCAATATGTTATACACTTGACTCCCACTCTGTTGGCAAGATTCTGGAGTTGTGGTTTTCTTCAATTTTGACACTAAATGTGCTATGATTCCTTTTGAAAACTCTCTACTTCAAATAATGTTTGTCAGTTTCAATCAGAGTAAATGTTGCTGTTAATCCTGTAGGTTAATAGTATTTTATCACTAATCATCATGAATAACTCATAGTTGGGTAAGGTCAATCTGTTTGTCGTCATTGAATGAAGCATGAACACATCTGATTTTAATCTACAGGAAGTTTAAAAGTAATTATATTATATAACCATACCTATAGTGCTGTTGGAACATCTCTCTTCTGCTTACACCAAGGCCGCCCTGTGACTAAACTGTCTTCTAAGTCAAAGACTCTTGGTGTTAGTACAGCCTGAATCTTCCCAGTGTGAGCCGCATAAGGAAGATTGGGGCTACTAGTATGGCAACAAATCTAGGAAACACTTTGATTGTGCGTGGGAGAACACGTCCCCCCCTCGTGCTGCAGTGGGGTCACAGCTCATGCTCATTGTAAAAGAATGAGCGTATTCTCATGTGGGCAATATGTGCAAGATGTGGCTACTTCTGGTATCTCTGTCAGATTTCTGTGGGTCTGGACTGAGTGCTGTGTAGACTTCATATCTGAAAGTCCGTTGCTTCTTCTGACACAAAGCGTGCTGACCCTCCGCTCTTCTACAATGTACGTGGTAGAGCAGCTATTTAGCCAGCCTTCCTTGCATCGTGAGCGTTTACATTATCAGCTTTGTTGTTACTTTGATTGTGCGTGGGAGGAGAACACGTCCCCCCCACGTGCATAGGGGTGAATAAACAATTCTTTTTTTCAGCCTATTATAATGCTTGTATTTCTACCTATTATTCCTTTAAGTATACCTATTATTCTTTTTTAAGTACACCACTTTCGTGTGAAACTGAGGGGGGCGAGTGTTGGAAGTATGTGGTGATGAGGTTCCATTGTTACTGTAGGAATGGAAAGTGGAGTGTCAGGAAGACAAGTTTTCTTCAATTTTGACACTAAAATGAATCTTCCTAGTGTGAGCCGCGTAAAGAAGATTGGGGCTACTAGTGTGGCCACAAATCTAGGAAACACTTTGATTGTGCGTGGGAGTACAACACGTCCCCCTCGTGCATAGGGGTGAATAAACAATTCTTTTTTTCAGCCTATTACTCTATTTTTATGTTTGTATTTCTACCTATTATTCTTTTAAGTATACCTTTAAGTACACCTCAATTATTCTCAAAACAAAACGATTAATTTCACAAAAAGATGATTGATCGTTGGTTATATTGAATACGAATCATCATAGTCACACCGAAGTATGTCACAGTGGGAGACTGCCAGTATGTTAAGCAGATTCGGCCACTGCAGGACCCTCAAAATGTTTCAGTGAATCTCACTGTGAAAATATCCACATATAAGCTGTCTTAAAAAGCAGTTTATACTATAAATTTAGTCTGGTTTATATCTGAATTATATCATTGCTATACTGTAGGTATATTCTGCGCTTTTTGTTATACTCTGGGTTCTGAGAAATTTTGGGACATTTTCCATGATGTCCCAAAAGTTTTTGGGACATTTTTTTGGTGTTCCAATATTTTATGGGAAATTGGCTTGAGTGTCCCAATATTTTATGGGACATTTTGTATTGCCATGGGACATTGAAGTATTTATGTACTGGAGTCAAGGTCATATACTGCAATGTGACTGCTACCACACACGTACACTTTATTGTCACACATTCAAGAGAACATTCTTCATCAGCTTACCATCTCTAGATATTTTCAGCAGTGCGTAGTTATTCATCATATAATCATCAATTGATTAATGCCATAAGGGATCTGATTACTTCCAATCCTCTGCCCTGTGGGAAGTATCATGATGCTGCTTTTTATATATGTACATTGAAATAGTGTTACAATATACCTTGTGGGGTAATGGAGGAGAACCAAGCTTACGTCTCACATGAGGTTGCTTCTTATCTTTCTCTTATTCTTTTGATCAACATATCTGGTGTGACGTCTTCTGATAGCTCTGCCACTCCTTTCAACACTTCCTCTTTGCTCAACACTCTGTGATGGATTTGCATAAATACAATACACTTGACTCACACTCTGTTGGCAAGATCTTTCTTCTTTCTTTAATGTCTCTACTTGAAATAAGAGTGTCTGAATGTATGTCAGTTTCAATCAGACTTAAGATTGCTGTAAATCCTGTAGGTTAATAGTATATAATCATCATGAATAACTTACAGTTGGGTAAGGTCAATCTGTCGTCATTGAGTGAAGCATGAACACATCTGATTTTAATCTACAGGAATTTTATATTATATAACCATACCTATAGTGCTGTTGGAATGTGGTAACGCCGGCCGACACGAACGTTCAACGGGAGAATTATAGAACGACTGCACACTGATCTAACAAGCATACAACTATATAGATACAGGAAACAGGAAAAAGGAAATGAATTAAAATACAACGTCAAAACAATTATGCATGCATGCAATTTAATAATACACATAAATACACAATAACAGTCTACCACACTTTCCCCCCTCTGAGATCAGAGGTAGTATAGAAAATCACTGTCCATAATAGTTCGGACGAGAGTGAGAACGAGTCGAACGACGACGCACAGGCGGAGGTTGAGGTGCGACAGGTTCCACCGGCTGAATGGGTGTTCGAGTATGAGAAGGAAAATAGAGATCATCCTGAGCAAGCGGAGAGTCATTCAGAGGTGAGGGGTCTGAACTCTCGTGACGAACACGTACAGCATCTACATGTCTCCGTACCACACAATTATCAGTCAGCTTGACATGGCCACTGCTTGTCAGCTGGGACCTGCATGCTACCACAGCATCAGCACACACTTACTTGTGGGCAGGTTACACTAGTGTACCCTAGCACCTCAACACACTTTTTGGCCATGGTTGAAACAGCAGGTACCGTATGAGGTACCATATGAGGTACTGCATGAGGTACCGCGTGGGTTACCGTAAGGTACCGCATGAGGTACAACATGAGGTACCGCATGAGTTACCAACTGAGGTACCACATGAGGTATCGTATGAGGTACTGTATGAGGTACCGTGAGGTACTGCATGAGTTACCAACTGAGTAGAGTACACTCTGTTTCTGACAATGTTTTGATAGCTAGAGAGAGTGCATCAGTTATTGCACTGTGCCGAGTTCCTAGTGCACTCTTTGGCTAGAGACTTTTGAGGAACAGAGTGCACTGTACCAGACCTCGTCCTACACTGGATTCCCTTATCCTACCCCATCCTATCTCATTCTACCACACTACCCCACTCGTTGGCTAGAGAGAGCATCAACATCCATAGTCTAATAATGTTGTTGTAAAATGACGTGTTGCTACCAGCAACAATTACAAACGCACACGTACGCCCACACGTGGATCAGATTGGGATTGATGATGAGGCCGAGGTTGGCACACCAGCTTTCAGTGCTAGTGCACTGAATAGAGTGCACTCTGTTCCTGATAATGTGTAGGATGCAGTGTTAGAACAAGGTAGGGTGGATGCCATCCAACTAAACTGGCACTCGTTGGCTAGAGGGAGCATACTTTTGAGGCACTTACCAGTACACTGGAGGCACCTGAGAGTTCAGTGCACCTGGAGCTCAGTGCACTAAGCCCCGCCCTAGTCCCAGCCCTAGCCCTAGCCCCTAGAGAGTGCATACTATTGAGGCACTTGCCAGTGCACGTGCACAGTGTAGAAACCATGTGGCCATCCTAACTACATCCTACCCAGTCCTACACGGGATTATTGCCATCCTAACCCCATCCTACCAAAGGGCTAAGGCTAGGGCTGCGGCTAGGGGGGCTTAGTGCACTGAGCTCCAGGTGCACTGAGCTCTCAGGTGCCTCCAGTGCACACTGGTTGTTATGTGCATGAAAGAACTGTACGCGCCTTGTTTTCTCTGTAATGACGTGGTTTGTGAGGTAGTCAAACAAACTGACACAGGATTAAATATGGTGGTTCATGTGGACACTACTTTTTCAGTCAAGTGTGGTGCCTCCCACGCGGCATAGCCACCCACACACAGCTCATAACCGTAGACGGAGTGGTGCTTTAGCTTAATCAGGAGGACCTTTAGGAAGTGGCGGTACACCATGGACAACTGTTGTCCTGTCTTGGATGATCCCTTCCCCACACTTGACCACCCCTCCTTTGCCATCAAGCCAGAGGGTGACTGCAAAGGGTAACCAACCTGTTGGCATGCTGCTGGGCATGCTGATTTGGAAACCAACCTTTGTCACCAGTTTCTACTTCACCACCAGGATCACATGACGTTCACCGGGATGCTTCCTCTGGCAATGTTTTGCAAACCCCCTGTAACTCCAGGCGTTATGCTCAGACCGCTCATTCTTGCATCCCTGGTTGAGGGGGAAGCCACTGCTTGTCAGCTGGGACCTGCATGCTACCACAGCATCAGCACACACTTACTTGTGGGCAGGTTACACTAGTGTACCCTAGCACCTCAACACACTTCTTGGCCATGGTTGAAACAGCAGGCCCCTAAAAGGAGGAGGGTGGATGATGTGGTCATCCCAAGGGTCTGCCACCAAGGACTAGGGGGGCTAGTTGAGTGCATCATTTAGAAGTGCACCTCAGGCACCTCTAAATGATGCACTCTCTCTATCAAAACATATTGTCAGGAACAGAGTGCACTCTACTCAGTGCACTAGCACTGAAAACCGGTGAATCTTAGGATGAGAGTGCACTTTGGCTTTACCCTGCATAAAACGTCAGGAACAGAGTGCACTCTACTCAGTGCACTAGCACTGTAACAGTGCACCTGGAGCTCAGTGCACTAAGCCCCTCTAGTCCTTGTGCACCCTTTGCAGTCAAACATGATTGGCAGAGCAGTCAATCAATTGGATGCACATGCACTGCATGCACCTCAGTCAACATGCATGTATACTTCATTTTGCTTACCATTAAGGTTCTTCTCAGGTAGTGATTTGGACATCACAGCAGGCAGGCCACACCAGTCATTTTGGGGGTGAGTGGTGCTAGATATTCTCACAGTCCAAAGAGAAACTTGTGGCTGTAGCAGGTTAGCTATGCCTTGCGTGCCGTGGCAGCATACTGTGACAAGGCTTAGTGCACTGAGCTCTAGGTGCACTGTTACAGTGCTAGTGCACTGTTCTGAGTTTACTTTTAAATGATGCACTCTCTCTAGCTATCAAAACATTGTCAGGAACAGAGTGCACTCTACTCAGTGCACTAGCACTGACCCAGTGAATCTCAGGATGTGACTGCAAAGGGAGTGCACTAGGACTTAGGGGGGCTTAGTGCACTGAGTGTGTTCCTCTCGGTGTGAGAGTTGCAGTAAAGTATGGTTCAACACCGAACTCTCACAAGGTACCCTTTGCTTATGCTGTACAGTAGTTCAAAGAGGTTCAGAAGAGCCGAACTCTCGCAAAGTACTCCTGTACAGTAGTTTGAAGAGGTTCGGAAGAGTCGAACCACACCGAACTCTCACAAAGTACTCTTTGCTTATGCTGTACAGTAGTTATTCAAAGACTTTGCGAGAGTTCCATGTGGTTCAACTCTTCCGAACCTGTTCGAACTCCTGCACAGTGTAAGCAAATAGTACCCTTCAACTTTGCTTATGCTGTAGTTCGAAAGAGTCGAACCACACCAAACTCTCGCAAAGTACAGTTTACTAATAGTCAAAGAGGTTTGGAGGAGTGGAACCACACTGTGTTGAACTCCACCTTGCTATGTACGCTTTGCTTATGCTGTACAGTAGTTCGAAGAGGTTCGGAACTCTCGCAAAGTACTGAGCCCAAGATCACATGCACCACTTAGTGACTGGTTAAAACTCAACTTTAACCTACCTCCCCCGTACTCTTTGCTTATGCTTTACAGTAGTTTGAAGAGGTGTTTGAACTACTGTACAGCATAAGCAAAGGGTACATTGTGAGTTCGGTGTTGTTTGGAGTCCTCTTCTGCATTAACGTTCTACCATTCACCTGTGTGGTGTGTGTATAAAGTTACAATGTCATATAAACCACATTGCATGCCAGAATTGAATATTAATGGCAATGTATCTCCATCTCCCATGGTATTCTGTCCTACCCCATATTTACTCTCAAGTAGTAATGGGAAGGTAGATAAACAACAACAAACCTACTATCTAGACTATACTTTTGTTGAAACTACAGTAGATCGGAATATATAGTCTAGCTGTTAGTCAGATATTCAAGAGAAAATAAATACTTCAAACACACAACGTTTCAACCTTGCGGCAGGTGTGTACAATTAAATGAAGATGGTGACATAGACAATAAATAGGAATGTAGTTGCTAGACGATGGCAAACAAAGATGGAATGTAATTGATTCAGCAAACAGGAGGAAGTAATTAAGAACAATAAAGTAAAAGAAAAGTACAGAAGTAGTAATAAAAAGTGAATAAAAACAAAAAATAAATAATAAAAATAGGGAGGGAGGGGAAGGTGAGAAAGGGAATAAAGTGAACAACTAAAATTAAGGATCGAGATTTAAGCCTCCTGGTTGTAGGGATTGTAAGTGAAATATCCAAAAACTCTCTCTCATTTTTCGTATATCCTCATTCTGACTTCTCATAACTTCTAGAACCATGATGGATAAGTGTTGTAAATTGTGGTCTGAACTGTTGAAATGAGCAGAAACTGGCTTGTCCAAGCCTCTGTGATATATATCACCACGATGTCCGTTCATCCGAATATGAAGGGCATTGCGGGTCTCACCAACGTATTGTACATGACATAGACTACATTCAATGAGGTATACTACATTGCTTGTTTTACAGTTTGCTGTTGCACGCACACGAAAAGTTCGTCCGGAAACAGTACTCTGTACAGAAGTACCACTGCGAATGTGTTGGCAAGTTAAGCAGCGTTTACTTTCACATGGAGAGCTGCCCCTAGCTGGTTCTAAGTGAGATGGTTTCAAGTTTGCATGGACCAATAAATCACGTAGATTCTTTGGGCGTCTATATGCAACAAACGGTCTCTCTGGGAAAGCCTGTTTCATACGTATACTAGCACAAAGCAGTGGTAGGTGCATATTAATAATGGAAGATAGTTTTGGAAGATTTGGGTGAAATGTTGTAACTAGAGGGATAGGGGTTGAGGTCTTTCTATCAGAACTGGGGAGGAGGATGTCTTCTCTTCGAATAAGAGATGCCCTTCTAATTTGGCTTCTGACAAATGGTATATTGTATCCACGGTTTATAAGGAATGACTGAAGTTCATCTGTGTGTTTTTTAAAATCATTTTCAGAGGAGCAGATTCGTTTAATCCTCAATGCCTGACTGTAAGGGATTGCCGCCTTACAATGCTGTGGGTGGCAACTACTGGCATGAAGATATTGATGGGTATCAGTGCTCTTGGTGTGAAGATCTGTAGAAAGAATACCATTAGTCAAGGTAACTGCGGTGTCCAGGAAAGAAACTCGTGTGTGTGACCATTCGGCCGTGAATTTAATAGTGGGATGTGCAGTATTCAAATCATCAATAAAATGTTCGAGTGATGTTTGACCATGGGTCCAGATGGCAAATATATCATCAATATAGCGCCACCAAATCATAGGTTTCAATGTGGTGGGGCGAGACAGGAGAGATTTTTCCAGTTGGGCCATGAATAGATTGGCATAAGAGGGGACCATTCGTGTACCCATGGCCGTACCATGGATCTGGAGATAATGCTGATCACCAAATACAAAGTTGTTCTTTTCAAGAATGTAGGAGATGAGGGTGGTAATGGCTTGTGTTGGTGGATCATCAGTATCTCTGGTGGACAAAGCTTCTGAACAAGCAGAAATGCCATCAGCGTGTGGGATACTTGTGTAGAGGGAAGAAACATCTAGAGTGACCAAAATGGCATCGGGGGACAGAGATCCAACCGACTGAATTTTTTGTAGGAAGTGTGAAGTACCTTTTACATAAGATGGGATTACTTCTACCAAAGGTCGAAGATGGTAATCAACAAAATGAGAAATTTTCTCTGTTGGAGCATCAATGGAAGAAATGATAGGTCTACCAGGGTTGCCTGGCTTGTGAATCCTCGGTAGTAGGTAAAAGCGAGCTGCACGGGTGTTAGAAGATTGAAGATATTTATAAGTGTGTTCATCCAAAGAATTTGTATTCTTCATGTGTAACAGAAATTTATTCACCTCATTAGTAAATTTAGATGTGGGATCTTTCTGGAGTGGTTGGTAAAATCTTGTGTCACTTAATTGGCGTTTTGCTTCCTTTACATAGTCATTATAGCTCATGACAACTGTTGCCGAGCCTTTGTCTGCAGGTTTAATTTCTATTTCATTTTCTGCTATGCGTTGTTTAAGCGATTGCAATGCTTTCCTTTCAGACCTTGTTAAGTTGTCGTGAACCCTCTTGATGGATGTGGTATGAACACTTTCATCTACTGCTCTAATAAAGGTCTCTAAAGCAGGCTCTCTGTTCTTTGGTGGGTTCCATCTCCTATTTCTTAATCTGAATGTGTTATGTTCTTTATCGCTATCAATGACTACTTCCTTATCCAGGAAGTATTCTCGAAGATGTAATCGTCTATAGAATGTCTTGAGATCACATTGTAGTTGGAATGTGTTCACTGATGGTGGTGTTGGGCAGAAGGAAAGACCCCTGCTAAGAAGTAGTTTTTCATCTGTACTAAGAGGAACTGATGAGAGGTTTACAACTGTTTCTTTTGAATTAATAGGTGGTGCACCTGAGTTAGGTGTAGCGGATAAACATTTCTCTCTCTTGCATTGTTTTCTTCGTTTGGTGCGGTTCAGTCGGTTAACCGAGAGTCCATGGAGGGCAGTTAACTTTCTCTGCTTCTGGTTATTCAGTTCTGTTTGTAGTAACGTAATAGATTGAGTAACACGTAATTTATTATGGGAGTAATCAGTTCGTTTACTTAATATTTAACCCTCGGCGCGCATGCGCAGGAGGGTTACTGTAGTTGGGTCTGTGTGTGTGTGTGTGTGTGTGTGTGTGTGTGTGTGTGTGTGTCTGTGTGTCTGTCTGTTAAGTCACATCTCACCTCTGGAGCGTCTGTTCGTCCTGAAAATACTGTCACGTGCTTAGCGGACAACGAAGATCAAAAAATTTGTTGTGTTTTCTCTGAAACCGCTCAGTTGCAGAGATCCAGCACTCTCACTGTTGAAGGGCCATACGTACGTTCGGCAATTTTCCTGCGGAAAGCGCGCATGCGCATTCCAATAATTACCATGTGGTGCCCCTGGTAGCGTCATTTCTTCCTGTGTGTGGTGCAGAGAAGGCAGTTTCGTTTCGTGAGTTGATTGGGCATGCCTCCAAGCAAGGTCTGTCCACAATGTAATGCAATTTTACCTATAAGACTGAAAGTAAAAGAGCAGGCATGTAAAAGAGCAGCAGAGTCTAGCGAGCAAACATTGCATAGACAGCAGTATGACAGAGAATACAGAGCAAGCATGAGAGCAGTACCAGCAGCAAATATATCTCTCAATGACGAAGTTGGATTCTAAAATTTCTGCAATCGAACCTCTTACTAATGTTTTCGAACCCCCATTGGAAGAATTGTCTACATGCATTTATAACGCTCAAGTGATTGGAGCACCGCATGTGGATGTCTATCACTCCTGCCTAACATGTAGGGCCAGAGTTGAGCCATCCACACCACCGCATGGCAAATGCACTAAGTGTGACATGGTGCAACTATATGACTTATGTCACACTCAGAGTTCTGCACGTGTTTTGATTCGCTACGTCGATCTAAACAAAGAGGAACACCGCATCACCCTCTCTGCCTTTGGGGACATTGTGTACCAACTTTCTGGTGTCCAAAAAAATCACCCCATCACACCTACCGATCTCGTCAGCACCTACACATTTCCTGAAATTCATTATATGACTAACAAAAAAATTATTACGGTTGTTGTACGAGAAACCAAATGAGAATACTATTAAACATGATTGCAATACAAATATCACTTACATCTAGCATAAACTTCATTAATCATTGGTCTTCATTTATTTCTGTCACTTCCCTATTACATTTAACTCATTTTGCCACTCATACATTCAACCTTAATGCGCATGCATATCGAATCTATGTACATGAATCTATGTACATCATCATGCTGCTGGCTGGGTTGTTGGCCTGGCTGTTGAGCAGAAAACAACAGAGATTTAAGCATGTGACGAAATATCAGTGCCGAGGGTTTTGCACTTTAGTGCTCTAGTTTTTCCAGCTTTTCGATGTCTTCTGATAGGGTTTTAACCATTGTTCGGTGATAGCGCTTTAAGACTTGCATTAGAAGGATAGAAGTACGATGTAGTATATGTTTCCACTCATTCCAAACTAAATGTCCTGGCCCCTTATTTTCAACGGTAGGTACTGACTTGATGTTGAGACCTTTTGGAGTAAGACTGTTTCTGAGACAAGTGTTCAAGAAACTGAGGTGAGAAATATGGATGGTAAGTTTCTTATGTAGCTTGTATAATTGCCTATAGCAACTCTCTCTGAAGGTGGATGTGACTAATGTAGGTAGTGTTGGATCTCTGTCCTGCAGAGGTCGAAGCTCCCTCATAATTCTTTGACAAATCAAGTAGTAATGGGAAGGTAGCTAAACAACAACAAACCTACTATCTAGACTATACTAGACTAGAACATTTGTCTCAGAAACAGTCTTACTCCAAAAGGTCTCAACATCAAGTCAGTACCTACCGTTGAAAATAAGGGGCCAGGACATTTAGTTTGGAATGAGTGGAAACATATACTACATCGTACTTCTATCCTTCTAATGCAAGTCTTAAAGCGCTATCACCGAACAATGGTTAAAACCCTATCAGAAGACATCGAAAAGCTGGAAAAAATATTAAGTAAACGAACTGATTACTCCCATAATAAATTACGTGTTACTCAATCTATTACGTTACTACAAACAGAACTGAATAACCAGAAGCAGAGAAAGTTAACTGCCCTCCATGGACTCTCGGTTAACCGACTGAACCGCACCAAACGAAGAAAACAATGCAAGAGAGAGAAACGTTTATCCGCTACACCTAACTCAGGTGCACCACCTATTAATTCAAAAGAAACAGTTGTAAACCTCTCATCAGTTCCTCTTAGTACAGATGAAAAACTACTTCTTAGCAGGGGTCTTTCCTTCTGCCCAACACCACCATCAGTGAACACATTCCAACTACAATGTGATCTCAAGACATTCTATAGACGATTACGTCTTCGAGAATACTTCCTGGATAAGGAAGTAGTCATTGATAGAGATAAAGAACATAACACATTCAGATTAAGAAATAGGAGATGGAACCCACCAAAGAACAGAGAGCCTGCTTTAGAGACCTTTATTAGAGCAGTAGACGAAAGTGTTCATACCACATCCATCAAGAGGGTTCACGACAACTTAACAAGGTCTGAAAGGAAAGCATTGCAATCGCTTAAACAACGCATAGCAGAAAATGAAATAGAAATTAAACCTTCAGACAAAGGCTCGGCAACAGTTGTCATGAGCTATAATGACTATGTAAAGGAAGAAAAACGCCAATTAAGTGACACAAGATTTTACCAACCACTCCAGAAAGATCCCACATCTAAATTACAAATGAGGTGAATAAATTTCTGTTACACATGAAGAATACAAATTCTTTGGATGAACACACTTATAAATATCTTCAATCTTCTAACACCCATGCAACTCGCTTTTACCTACTACCGAGGATTCACAAGCCAGGCAACCCTGGTAGACCTATCATTTCTTCCATTGATGCTCCAACAGAGAAAATTTCTCATTTTGTTGATTACCATCTTCGATAGGGTTGCTAAAGTGAAAAATCGATTTTCAAATTCTCAACCAATGATCAATGTAACATGCTTACCTGTCCTGCGCAACATGATATCTTTCATAAAATCCGCACTTCGAACACTTTTTGCAGCGTTGCAAGCCGTAAAGCGTATTCGCGTACACCGGGTTAAACGAAAATTACCTCTAATTAAACAGAAACTGAAAAATTCTTCTCCGGGTTGTGTGAGACGGTTTGCTAGTGAGCGGTTCTAAGGTGAGTGCTCCAACTCTGCAAGTTTTTCTATTGTAATGCTTTAGTGGCCTCTAAAGTAGGGCAGGTAACCCAGAAGTACACGATCACAGGTACGTAATGTGATCCAAGCATCTGGGAAGTTGAACTACCCACGTCCCTCACACCATGTATGTGTAGGGGAATGGTCATTCAGTCCACACGCATAGTTTGAACCGAAGTCGTTGTTTCCTTCCATCTGGCTGAAAGGCATGGATTGGGACTACCTACTGTGTGTATACTGAATGAAGTTAAACATGTTTACTACCTGTCTGAATATTACTTTTCAGGTGATTCTAGTGCAGAGTATGGCCAATTCAACCAGATCAGGTGGGTGGTTTAGATTTAGTTGTGGTTATGTGCATGTGTTAGGTTGTCAGATGGAAAATATTGTCATTAGTGTATTTGTGACATGCCTATGCGCGATGTCTTTATGCAGCTGTTAGAAAGCCAACTTATGATGAACTAATTGATATATTTGAAGAGGTTGAACGTGAATGCTGCAATAATGAAGACTTGTTATGTTCTAAGTTTAGAGTGTTATACCCCAAGATTTATATTGGACGTCCTAGACGATTTTATGAGACTGTTATGCGTATTGTAGCCCCAACAAAGCCATCTCTGAGGGGTGAAAGTAGACTCACCGGGTCTTCACTGGCTTCCTATAGGAAGAGGATTTGGGAACCTCGTGTACGGAACCCATCTGCAATAGCAGGTTAGAAATATGGTCACCTACAACCATGCAATGAGTGACTATTTGCACAGCATACTTTACATTCAATCCATAGATATACTCTCTCATTCCGTCTTCAGGTTCCTGTGTATCATTTCCTGATGAGCTCTGCAGTTACGGATTGAACGAAGAGCTATTAGCTTCAGTATTTCATCAAGTTGAAAGTGGAAAGACAACCCTTAAATGGTGTTTAAAAGGTGTTCCTAACATTCTTTTTTACCAGAAGTTGCACACATTTTTGAAGAAGTGGCCTGTCACATGTCAAAGCACAAAAGTGGCCATAGGGAAATTTTATATCGCAATCGATAAGAATGTTAGGGAAAGAGGGAGCCGGCCAGACAATGTATACAGATTTATCGAAAGAGTTGCAAAGTCGTCAGAGTCGGATAAATTGATGACATATGACAAGGGTGCATGTATTACTGAATTAAAAACCATGCGATCTGAGCTGAAACATTGCACTGATCATGTAACCAGTTTAAATAGAGAAGTCAATGAATTGAAGCAACAGTTAGAAGAGTCAAGAAAACAGTTACACTCTGCACAAGATGCTTTGCGTGATGTTACCAACAACAAACTGAGGCTAAAGAAACAGAGAGATATAGCTGAAAGGAAGGCATCTAAACTGCGTGATCAAAATTTGTCATTAGAGCAAGAAGTTGCCCAACTCATAGATGAAAATACTGACTTGTCAGTGGCCATCTCAGAAGTAGAAAGTGAATTAATTGGTGCAGATGCATGTATATTGGGAGATAGAGAATATACCATTCAAACTAAACATGGAAGGAGGTACTCTCCTGCAATTCGAAAGCTCTACTACACCCTCTTATCCAATCAGATCCCTACTTCCAAAATCACAGATATAATTAAGGTGGTTGTGAAGTGTTTCAACCTTTCAATAGACGTTCAGCATCTCAAGCTACCTAAGCGAGCTTGTGCTAGTTACATGCGGAAGGACGAATTGAAAACAGTTAGTAACGCCCATAAAGCGACAGTCCTCTGTGAGCATGCTTCAGGGAACAAAGGATTTTGGATGAATACAGATGGAACTACTAAAGCACAGAAAAAGCTAGGAGCAGTAGGCATCAATGGTATGGTGGTATCAGTAAATGAATTACCTGATGGAACTGCTAAGAGTGTAATTTCAGATGTATCAAGAGAACTTGAGAAGCTCCGTGAGACAGCTCATGCTCTAAATATGCCAGATGCAGATAGTATTAATTGGACTCTCATCGTTTCGTCAACATCAGATTCTGCATCTACCCAAAAGCGATTCAATAAACTAATTGAAGAATGCAGGGAATCTGATGAGAAAAGGTTTGGACCTGCTACATTTAAAGCGGCAGCTCTTATTGAAAACTTTTGTTCCATGCACGTTGGCATTAATTTACGCAAGGCTTTTCTCTGTGGGATTGCATGTGATGATGCAAGTAGCACTTCCAGTGAGAGAATGCATCATCCAGTAGACACACTGGTTCATGAATTTTGCAAAGTATTTGGCAAACACGGCACACCGGAATATGGTTGTGGGGTGCTAAATTTTCAGGATTTTTTGACATTAATGTTCACTGACTCTAGCCTTAGCAACGGTTCCCAAGAATACTACCAGTCTTGTGCTCGTGTTAATCTGGATCGCCAGATTGGAAGTCGCTACTTCGTAACAGCTGCAAATGCAACAAAGATTGTTTTTCTGAGAGAGGCTGCGGTACACTTTTTGAAATATACTGGTCGAGATGCAGGAAACAAATTGGAAAGAGATCTGTATGCCAAATTGCTCGATACCACTGAAGTCGCTCAGCTGAAAGCAGATGGCCTAATGTTCTACCATGTTTATGGAGACCTTGTAATGTTGTCAAAATCAAATGATTTAGGTAAATCTGCGTTGGACATGAACGAACATTACCTTGAATTGAAGATCTATTTACAAGAAATTGAGCACCGTCCAGAACTAGTAATGGAAAAAGATTATGTGGTCTTTAGATCTGAAAAGGAGCTTTACGGAGATAACAAAAGAATTAACCATCGTCTGCATTTAACGTCCCAAGCTGTGTATGAGAAATTGTTTGAAGAAAATGAACAGGAACTTGATATGCTATATCCAATGTTGGTTGCTGGAGCTGCTAGAATGAGAGAGAAGCTTTGCACATATGCACAAGACCACCTCCCTGGAGGAAAGTACTGGAATCCTGATGACCCAGATGTGAAGAAGGTTCTCTCGGAACTGAAGCCAAGTAATGACTTTTGTGAGTCAATGCTCGGTCTAAACGATTATTTGACCACAGCAATTCCCAATTTACATCCAATGGCACGCTCCAATCTGGTTGAATTAAAAAAGAACAAAAGTATGAGGTGGTTAAATGAGCTTACAGATGATCAGCAAGGAAAAGTGATGGATTTAGCTATTGAGAGCAGACAGAAAGTGTGCAAGGAATACAAAGACGAAGAAGAAGAGAGAGCTATGGAAAGAAGAAAACATATGGCCCAAGCTCACATAAGAAGAGAAGCATTAAAGCTAAAAGCACATCAGGAGAGAAATGCACTTTCACAATTGCACCTAATTACGACTTCAGAAGAGCTCCAACAAGCAATTTCAGACATAGATAATAAAAGCCTTAGTGCTGCAAAGAAAACGGCAGAAAAACGCTCCCTTTTAAGTACACAAATAAAGATAAGGAAAAAAGTCTTGGGGCAAAACATTCATATTACATTCAGTCATTTGAGAAAGCAAAGACCTACAAGTGAAATTTTGAAGGAACTGTCACAGTATATTGACGAACATCCCACTGAATGTTCTGAACTTATTCAGGATCCAAGTGTGTTAGTTGGAAAGCACATAAGTCACAAGTTTGAGATTGCCACCAAACCATCTGATCTCCCTTGAGCCGGCTCTGTAGTTGGTTATGACATGGCTACGAAAACACATGAAATTGTGTATGAAGGAGAGGAAGAACATTGCTTTTTTGACCTTATACTGGACATGTTGAATGGAGATTTAAAAATAATTACTTAATTGGTTTGTACATTTGTATACATTTCTCGTCTTGCATTCCAAACAGCATATCATTAGTATAATGTATACGTACATACATGAACATGAGTGTATTCACAATGAACTCAATACAAGTAATTTTATCGCCAGTTTCCTCAATAAGTGGACAACAGTTTCATAGTTATTTCAGTTAGAGTAGATCGTGTAGTGTCAACTTCTTTGCGAGCTGCTTCAATGTCTTTTTTTAATTTCGTTGAATTCTCTACTCAATTTTTCTACCTGTTCAGTACAATGCTTCATCTCACTGCGTAAGGCTTGTGCTTCCAACATATAAGCAGTATTCTGATCTTGAGGATGATGTACATCAGGAGACAAAACAAAGGCATCTGTAAAAAATAAATGATCATGTGTGACAAACACAGTGTTTCCCTTATGTATTGCTGGGACAGTTCCACAAATTTACCACACACCAGCATGCCATTAGCAACCAAACACATGCAAATATTCATATACCATTCCTTAAACAATTCCTATTCGAAAATATTACACATGTATGCTCTAACATATACACATAACCACAACTAAATCTAAACCACCCACCTGATCTGGTTGAATTGGCCATACTCTGCACTAAAATCACCTGAAAAGTAATATTCAGACAGGTAGTAAACATGTTTAACTTCATTCAGTATACACACAGTAGGTAGTCCCAATCCATGCCTTTCAGCCAGATGGAAGGAAACAACGACTTCGGTTCAAACTATGCGTGTGGACTGAATGACCATTCCCCTACACATACATGGTGTGAGGGACGTGGGTAGTTCAACTTCCCAGACACTTGGATCACATTACGTACCTGTGATCGTGTACTTCTGGGTTACCTGCCCTACTTTAGAGGCCACTAAAGCATTACAATAGAAAAACTTGCAGAGTTGGAGCACTCACCTTAGAACCGCTCACTAGCAAACCGTCTCACACAACCCGGAGAAGAATTTTTCAGTTTCTGTTTAATTAGAGGTAATTTTCGTTTAACCCGGTGTACGCGAATACGCTTTACGGCTTGCAACGCTGCAAAAAGTGTTCGAAGTGCGGATTTTATGAAAGATATCATGTTGCGCAGGACAGGTAAGCATGTTACATTGATCATTGGTTGAGAATTTGAAAATCGATTTTTCACTTTAGCAACCCTATCTTCGACCTTTGGTAGAAGTAATCCCATCTTATATAAAAGGTACTTCACACTTCCTACAAAAAATTCAGTCGGTTGGATCTCTGTCCCCCGATGCCATTTTGGTCACTCTAGATGTTTCTTCCCTCTACACAAGTATCCCACACGCTGATGGTATTTCTGCTTGTTCAGAAGCTTTGTCCACCAGAGATACTGATGATCCACCAACACAAGCCATTACCACCCTCATCTCCTACATTCTTGAAAAGAACAACTTTGTATTTGGTGATCAGCATTATCTCCAGATCCATGGTACGGCCATGGGTACACGAATGGCCCCCTCTTATGCCAATCTATTCATGGCCCAACTGGAAAAATCTCTCCTGTCTCGCCCCACCACATTGAAACCTATGATTTGGTGGCGCTATATTGATGATATATTTGCCATCTGGACCCATGGTCAAACATCACTCGAACATTTTATTGATGATTTGAATACTGCACATCCCACTATTAAATTCACGGCCGAATGGTCACACACACGAGTTTCTTTCCTGGACACCGCAGTTACCTTGACTAATGGTATTCTTTCTACAGATCTTCACACCAAGAGCACTGATACCCATCAATATCTTCATGCCAGTAGTTGCCACCCACAGCATTGTAAGGCGGCAATCCCTTACAGTCAGGCATTGAAGATTAAACGAATCTGCTCCTCTGAAAATGATTTTAAAAAAACACACAGATGAACTTCAGTCATTCCTTATAAACCGTGGATACAATATACCATTTGTCAGAAGCCAAATTAGAAGGGCATCTCTTATTCGAAGAGAAGACATCCTCCTCCCCAGTTCTGATAGAAAGACCTCAACCCGTATCCCTCTAGTTACAACATTTCACCCAAATCTTCCAAAACTATCTTCCATTATTAATATGCACCTACCACTGCTTTGTGCTAGTACACGTATGAAACAGGCTTTCCCAGAGAGACCGTTTGTTGCATATAGACGCCCAAAGAATCTACGTGATTTATTGGTCCATGCAAACTTGAAACCATCTCACTTAGAACCAGCTAGGGGCAGCTCTCCATGTGAAAGTAAACGCTGCTTAACTTGCCAACACATTCGCAGTGGTACTTCTGTACAGAGTACTGTTTCCGGACGAACTTTTCGTGTGCGTGCAACAGCAAACTGTAAAACAAGCAATGTAGTATATCTCATTGAATGTAGCCTATGTCATGTACAATACGTTGGTGAGACCCGCAATGCCCTTCATATTCGGATGAACGGACATCGTGGTGATATATATCACGGACACTTGGACAAGCCAGTTTCTGCTCATTTCAACAGTTCAGACCACAATTTACAACACTTATCCATCATGGTTCTAGAAGTTATGAGAAGTCAGAATGAGGATATACGAAAAATGAGAGTTTTTGATATTTCACTTACAATCCCTACATCCAGGAGGCTTAAATCTCGATCCTTAATTTTAGTTGTTCACTTTATTCCCTTTCTCACCTTCCCCTCCCTCCCTATTTTTATTATTTATTTTTTGTTTTTATTCACTTTGTATTACTACTTCTGTACTTTTCTTTTACTTTATTGTTCTTAATTACTTCCTCCTGTTTGCTGAATCAATTACATTCCATCTTTGTTTGCCATCGTCTAGCAACTACATTCCTATTTATTGTCTATGTCACCATCTTCATTTAATTGTACACACCTGATGAAGGCCGCAAAGTTGAAACGTGTGTTTGAAGTATTTATTTTCTCTTGAATATCTGACTAACAGCTAGACTATATATTCCGATCTCCCATATTTACTCTGGATTTCTCTGTCCGGAATTTCGGCCTCATGGTTCATTTTTACATTTGATTATAGTAACTTTGTATTGTCTTTATGTAGGGAGTTCCTTAAGAAGTGTCGTGACAATGACCGGTATGTCTTTGGCTTAAAGGAATATGCTGAAAAGTACGATTTACTTGATTCATTTAAGCAATTGGATCAGACTTGTATAAATTGGGGGCGGAAGAAAAACCCAGGTTCTCCAACAGAAGAAGCATTAATTGTCGACACCCCACTAGTTTCAGATTGAAAGCATAGCAATCATATTACTTTCTGATCGAACTTCTTCGAACCACACTGTACTGTACATATGCTATATTAGACTTCACATATACTTCATGCAAATAGAGCCAACTTTGGATATAGTATGCTACGCTAGACAGTTACGAGTGCACGCACTATACCAATCTATACTAGATTCCATTGTTCATGTAGATATGTATGATATTCACCTGTACATAAGGAGTGCTAATGATTTCAATCCACACACATCTTGTAAACTTACCTTCATTATATAACTTCTACATAAATGGATGAACACGAGCATTCCACATGCAGCACTTAAGGAGGCTTTGAAGACCCTAATTCGGGAGGCATATAAAGTTAGAGATAGTGAGTATATTGTAGCGGATACTAATAATGCATATTGGTCCAATATACCAACAAGCTCCTCATTGAAGCATAGTATTAATGAAGAAATTCTAGTTGCCCATGTGGAATACTTGATAGACAATATTTATGTTAGTATAGGTAATAGAGTGTACAGGTAGTGCATAGGGATTCCAATGGGAACAGATTGTGCACCATTGGTGGCAAACCTGTTCCTCTTTTACTATGAATATAAATATATGAGGAATTTGATTAAAATGAATTTGATGCTAGCCAAGAAATTTAGTAACACAATGAGGTATATTGATGATTTGCTGACGTTGAATAATACATCATTTCACTCAGCTATTGATGACATATACCCAGATGAGCTCAAACTAAAGAAAACCTCAGAATCATCAATGTCACTCTCTTACTTAGACATAAAGATAGCTATAATTAATGGGAAATACTCCACTGCAGTGTATGATAAACGAGATGATTTTAAATTCAAGATCTCTATTTTTCTATTTTTCTATATATTTTTTTCTATATTTTTATATTTTTAGATTATTATATTTCTATTTTTATATACATACGTATGTGCTGTGCTTTAATTAGAAGGATTGCGCACGTTTTGTAACAGATGCACAGCAGATGTGAGTTTTTAGTGGCTATTTTTCTACTTTCATCTCATTTTGTGTAAGTTGGTGTTCTTTGTTCGTAGTAGGGAGGTTGGGGCACTGGGTGAGTAGGGAGAGTTGGGCCCGTAAAAGACTCTTTAACCTACCACCCCAGTTCTCAAGGCTGGGCACTCAGGGTCCTGCCTCCTTTAATTTGTGTGGTCTGTGTGGTTGCATGTCTTTGTGTATGTGTTGTTTGTGTGGTATATATATCTACATGTACATGTACTCGGTGAGTTTGGTTGGGTGTCTTTCTTTTCTTTCTGTTAATAGCTAGGGTGCTATATACATGTTTTTCCATGAGCTAGCCCTGGTGGCGTGGAGTGGGGATTGTTGTTCCCTTCTATGTGGCCAATCATGATGGCAATTTGCTGAAAATCGACATTCCATGCAGCCCGTTCAGTCCAGACGTCTGTAGTCGGGTACATTAGTGAGTCCCCATACATCGTCCCAACACAATCGCTAGCCAGTGTCCATTTTTGCACTTCTGTCAAAGTCTATGAAGACAGCACGCTGTGCATCATCCCAGCATATATTTTCGATACGAACATCGAGGTGGGCAATTTCTCGTTGTGTAAAACCTGCAGGGATCTGATCACAGCCTTCACAAATCCATATTTACGGTTTTGGCGTCTAATCTCCTGAACTGTAGGTGGGGGGAAATGTTTTTTGAACTCAAAAAAAGGAGTAGGTACATGTACCTGACCAGCTGGTAACTGTGGAAGGGCACCAGCCGTGTATGTTTCAAACTGTGGTCGGTGCACTAACAGCTCCAATAATCTGGCCATGGCTCTCGCGCCAAGGGGGCGTTTGTATGCGTAGGTATCATTCAATATTACAACCGATTCACCCGACTTGACCTGCTCTGAACTGATGGTAAAGGTGTCCTTGATGTATCGATCAGTCAATGGCAGGGTAAAGTGGTTGTTCGCTCTTGATCGTAGAGAGTTGAGCTGATGTAGTTGCTCAGCATGTACGCGCCTAAGGCTATTCCACACCTCCATTGCATTGAGTGCGGTCACCGTGGCCTTATACTGAAACGCCACGTCCTTCCAACACAATTCGACCAGCTTGACACATTGCCCACACTCCTCAACAGACCTACTGTCGTTGGAAATGGGAAACACAAACCCTTTAATTGACGAAACACTTGACAAACGATTCTTCCATGAACGCAGCTGGTCTATTAGCCCCAGGCATAGCTTGTTCACTGTCTTCTGTGTACTGTAGGATGAAACTACTTCTATCTGTAGTACGACTTCACCTTCATACCAAGCCACGTCTGGGTGCCTGCGTGATGATATCCAAAGAGGATCATCACGTGTAGGGCTAGGCAGGCTTGTTCCGGTTTTTATTTTCTCGGTAGCCGTGGGCAAATTAGCATTAGCAATTATCCATTTTGCCACCTCCTTGCATGAAGCTTGGTAGCAGCACTGGCACTGACACTGATGACGCTCGACAGGCGATATGCATGGCTGCTTGTATTTGGCATTATAATGTTCATCAGCCCCATGATGTCTGCAGTATGCGTTGAGACTGAGGAGTCGCTGGCACTAGGTCTAGGGGGGACGGATGCATATGATGACTTTGTCCATGACTTCCAAAATGAAACATCACAGGGACCTCTACCCCTTAGAAACGTGCTGAATTCTTCCTCTTGTGATGTCATTTCTGCAAGGGGGTGAAAGCAAAGTGCATAGTGAGGTAGGGATCCCTGTTAAGATCAAAAACATAGCACCCAAGCTGTTCTATGGGCTAGGGCATAGCTAGCCCAGCACAATAGCAGTGGTGTTAGTATGTGCGCCTAGCCTCGTTCCTAGGCACTCATAATACTGGCGGGAGTGCCTGGTACACACTGGTTGCGCATGCACCCACTTAAGTCACTAGTTGATGACGTTTGCGTGTGGATTGGGTGATATGGTTGACGTACTATGCTGGCATATAAATGAGTACGTAACAACAAAGGCTGGCATTGACTAATTGTACTCAAGTTTGTAGGCTACTGGCCATCCAACATAGAGTCTACTAGCTGTCCCAGTTAGTAACCGTGATAGGCCCTCTGGGAACGAGGCTATATGTGCACCATACTATCCACTGTTCATAACTCAAATGTGAGGGGGGGGGGAAGCCCTCCCCACCTAAATATGGCCCTGTATCCGATAATGTGGGAAGCTGCCTGTGACAAGCCGCTTAGTAGCTACAGCTAAGTTACTACAGTCCTAGTAGTAGCTAAGTTACTACAGTCCGAGTGGTACCGGAAGTGGAGAGAGAGAGAGAGAGGAGAGAGAGAGAGAGAGAGAGAGAGATAGAGAACGCACTTCCTAGTAATCAACGCGCACTTTCTAGCAATCAATGCATGGGTTCAGGTTGTAGGACACACAAACAGTAAGCAAAACAATAAAACAATACTCACACTCCCCAACTCCCTAACAACCACCCAGTTGTGGATACCTACAGCACTTCCTAGCGATCATTAACGCATGGGTTGGACACACGTAGTACAGTAAGCGGAGCAATACTCTCACTCCCCAACTCCCTAACAATAACAACCACTGAGTTGTGGATAGCCACCTATAGTCTATTTGACTTCAATTGGACCCTTGAATTTTGGAAATAACAACCAGCACATTCTGCCGCATCTAGTGATATGTCTCACTAAATCTGAATCTCTACCACTCCAAAGATAGCTGTATGTCACATAAGGAAAGTATGGAGATGCCATTGACTAAGTGGGGGTGATATAAAAAAATTATTTTTACCTGTATTTTTTCTTTCCCTTAATCGTTATTGTATAGGCTTTATGGTCATTTCTCGCGCACTGCAAAAAAAAACCAACAAATGCGCCGTTTACGCGTGAAGGCTTCTTGCGTGCTTGAAGCATTTGCTGGTGTGAAAGCATCAAGAAAAAGGGGCTACACGGGATTCTCAGGTTAGTAGCTAGCTAGGCTCCAATGATACTAGCTGGGGGCCCATATTTTCAATGAGATGTAGCGTAGCAGTCAAAACGGTACAAGTGAACTATGACATCGTGGATCAACTCGGCAACTTCCGGGCCCAATTAGACAAATCAACACTGTTGAAGGAAAGGATCGAATAAAGTTAAGGAGTTATCTATATTTACCTTAGGGTAGTTAATCGGGGTGTACCCCAGCCTACACCTCATTTTAGGGAGTTACACTGTAGTGTACGGAAGCACTCTAGACCTGTACATACATGTACCAGTTTTTACTTGGCTGCGTCGGTCACGCTAATCTTTGACATGTGCCAAGTTCTGAACACACTCAAATCGCAGCTGAGTAGAACTGGGCATGGTGGTCAACGCTCGTGCTCTATGTGATAATTGCATTCTTGCACGGATCACGTGACCGTGTCCAACCTCTTCCCCAATTTCAAATCAAAACGCACACAAATCAAAACGTGCACAATTATGCGCAGGCTTGGAACCTGAGGCTATATGCACAAACAGTAAGCAGAACAATACTCACACTCCCCAAATCCTAAGTTAACCACCACCCAGTTGCGATACCAACAGCACTTCCTAGCAATCAACACAAGGGTTATAGGACACACAAACAGTAAGCAGAATAATGCTCACACTCCCCAACTCCCTAAGTTAACCACCACCCAGTTGTGATAAATTATGCACTCTCTCTAGCTATCAAAACATTTTCAGGAACACCTGACGCCGTTGTTGTTGAAGTTCACTTTTAAATGATGCACTCTGTCTAGCTATCAAAACATTGTGAGGAACAGAGTGCACTCTACTCAGTGCACTAGCACTGAAAGCCAGTGAATCTCAGGATGAGAGTGCACTTGACTACAAATTGATCCCTGACAATCTTCGGACATTAAAGCAGGAACAATCAAATGAAGCTTCAATTTTAAATCTTGCCTCCCTGTTCCTCTCTAAACACATGAAATGAGGACCGAACTCTTGCTAAGTAATCTTTGCTTATGCTTTACAGTAGTTTGAAGAGGTTCGGAAGAGTCGAACAACATTCGAACCTTTCCGAACCTCTGCACAGCTGGCAGAGCAGTCAGTTAGCATGGTCTGATCATGGTTCGACTCATTCGAACATCTCCGAACCTCTGCACAGCCTGAGCAAGCAGCAAAGAGAGCGGTCTGATCGAGGTTCGACTCAATTGAACCTCTCTGAACCTCTGCACAGCCTGAGCAAGCAGCAGTTACTTTGCGAGAGTTCGGTGGGGTTCGACTCTTCTGAACCTCTTCAAACTACGGTATGGCGCTCTGCCAGGAGTTCGAAGAGATTCAGAAGAGTCAAACCACACCGAACTCTCAACTTTAACCTACCTCCCCCCCCTTTCGTAAAGTACTCTTTTGCTTATGCTTTACAGTAGTTTAACAAGTT
Source organism: Theonella swinhoei (assembly GCA_963970385.1). NCBI lineage: Eukaryota > Metazoa > Porifera > Demospongiae > Tetractinellida > Theonellidae > Theonella > Theonella swinhoei. The sequence continues at coordinate 11,769,012 of OZ019948.1, read as the reverse complement.
TCTCAATCACACACACACACACACAAGGCTGCATGACGTTCGACTCTTCCGAACCTCTTCAAACTACTGTAAAGCATAAGCAAAGAGTACTTTGCGAGAGTTCAGTGTGGTTCAACTCTTTCGAACCTCTTCAAACTTGATCAAACCACACCGAACTCTTGCTCAGACCACGCTAACTGCTGCTTGCTCAGGCTGTGCAGTAGTTTGGAGAGGTTCGAATGAGTCGAACTCCGATCAGACTGCTCTTTTTGCTGCTTGCTCAGACTTTGGACAGGTTCTGAGATGTTCGAATGAGTCGAACTACAATCAGACCACGCTAACAGTCTGATGGGGGTTCGACTCATTCGAACCTCTCCAAACAAATGCACAGTCTGAGCAAGCAGCTGTTAGCGTGGTCTGATCATGGTTCGACTCATTCAAACATCTTTGAACCTGTGCACAGTCTAAGCAAGCAGCAGAGAGAGTGGTCTGATCGTGGTTTGACTCATTCGAACCTTTCCGAACCTGATCAAGGAGCAGAGAGAGCGGTCTAATCGAGGTTCGACTCATTCAAACCTCTCTGAACCTCTCCGAATAAGTGCACAGACTGAGCAAGCAGCAGTTAGCGTGGTCTGATCGTGGTTTGACTCATTCGAACCTCTTCAAACAAGTGCACAGTCTGAACAAGCAGCAGTTAGCGTGGTCTGATTGTAGTTCGACTCATTTGAACATCTCCGAACCTGTGCAAAGTCTGAGCAAGCAGCAGAAAGAGCAGTCTGATCGGAGTTCGACTCATTCGAACCTCTCGAATGAGTCGAACCACAATCAGACCACGCTAACTGCTGCTTGCTCATACTGTGCACTTGTTCGGAGAGGTTCGAATGAGTCGAACCATGATAAGACGCTCGCTCTGCTGCTTGCTCAGGCTGTGCAGATGTTTGGAGAGGTTCGAATGAGTCGAACCCCGATCAGACCGCTTTTGGAGAGGTTCGAATGAGTCAAACTCCGATCAGACCATTCTTTCTGCTGCTTGCTCAGAATTCGCACAGATTCGGAGATGTTTGAATGAGTCGAACCACGATCAGACCACGCTAACTGCTGCTGCTTGCTCAGACAGTGCACTTGTTCGGAGAGGTTTGAATGAGTCAAACACCTCCTGCTTGCTCAGATTCGGAGGGGACCCCAATCAGACCGCTCTTTCTGCTGCTTGCTCAGACTTTGCACAGGTTCGGAGATGTTCGAATGAGTCGAACCACGATCAGACCACACTAAATGCTGCAAATGCCCTCTCAGGCTTTGTAGAGGTTCGGAAAGGTTCAAACAGAAAGTCGAACCACACTGAACTCTCGCAAAGTACTCCTGTACAGTAGTTCGAAGAGGAAAAATCGTCCTGTATGACGGCTGTAAAGACATGATGAATAAGTGCACAGACTGAGCAAGCAGCAGTTAGTGTGGTCTGATCGTGGTTCGACACATTCGAACCTCTTCAAACAAGTGCACAGTCTGAGCAAGCAGCTCTGAGCAATGCGAATGCCCTCTTGCTCAGGCTTTGTAGAGGTTCGGAAAGGTTCAAATGAGTCGAACCCTGCTCTCTTTACTTCTTGCTCAGACTCGGAGATGAGTCGAACCACGATCAGACCACGCTAACTGCTGCTTGCTCAGACTGTGCACTTATTCGGAGAGGTTCGAATGAGTCGAACCACGATCAGACGCTCTCTCTACTGCTTGCTCAGGCTGTGCAGAGGTTCAGAGAGGTTCAATTGAGTCGAACCTCAATCAGACCGCTCTCTTTGCTGCTTGCTCAGGCTGTGCAGAGGTTCTGAGATATTCGAATGAGTCGAACCATGATCAGACCACGCTAACTGCTGCTTGCTTAGACTTTTGTACTAGGACTTTTGTACTAGGACTGGGCCCAGTAATCTCAGGACGCACTGAAAGCGTAAGGGGTGCTAGGGTGTCAAGATTTACCACCAACCTATCTTACCAAGAATGTGGAAATAGTGAAGAATCCTTGTGCAAGTAGTGTGCAAGTAGAAGCAAGTAGTGACTGAGTGCGTTGTCCTAAGTTTATTGTCATAATGTATGAAATATTAAATATTCGTGTAGGTTCGACTTCCACATCATCACGTCATCACACATCACACATCACACATCATCACATTTCTCATTTTTTCACATCACATCATTTCTCATTTTTTTGTACAAAAAATGATAACTACCAAGTATCCACAGCAAGAATATACAAGGTTTGTACAACTAATTATAGAGATGAATGGAGCAATAAATGTTTATACATACATGTCGGACGACTAGATGGACACAACACACCCTACACACAGTCTCCTCTGAGCCTTCAGAAGGGAGCTGCATAGTGTAGAACAGGATACCGCTCTCCGCAAGGACGGACGCCGTGATATGGTTGCATTTTTTCTGTGACAGTCAGTTCAATGAGGGTGCAGTAGGAGGGGTGTGTGTGTGACAATGAATGAAGATGTCCACTCAAACTGACCTGCTGTGGTGACTGGGAAGTAGTTGAGGATGCGACTGCATCGGAGGGTCTTGTGGTGGCGAAAATCTGGATGGAGGAATGAAGAAATTGAAACACTTACGACAGTTGAGAATCAAGCACATCTTACCCTGCACACAGTCTCCTCTGAGCCTTCGGAAGGGAGCTGCATAGTGTAGAACAGTCAGTTTAATGAGGGTGCAGTAGGAGGGGTGTGTGTGTGACAATGAATGAAGATGTCCACTCCAATTGACCTGCTGTGGTGACTGGGAAGTAGTTGAGGATGCGACTGCATCGGAGGGTCTTGTGGTGGCGAAAATCTGGACGGAGGAATGAAGAAATTGAAACACGACAGTTGAGAATCAAGCACATCTTACCCTGCACACAGTCTCCTCTGAGCCTTCGGAAGGGAGCTGCATAGTGTAGAACAGTCAGTTTAATGAGGGTGCAGTAGGAGGGGTGTGTGTGTGACAATGAATGAAGATGTCCACTCCAATTGACCTGCTGTGGTGACTGGGAAGTAGTTGAGGATGCGACTGTATCAGAGGGTCTTTTGAGCTAACCACACCATCACCGGTGTGTAAGGTGCCTTATGCACTAGTTCGGTGTGGTTAAATCACATTGAACACCACCATCTAAGTTAGCAAGGTGTGCAATGTGCTTATGCACTAGTTCAGAGTGGTTCAAGCACATCGAACTTCATCTAACCTACACGAACCACACCAGCACAGAGATAGGGTGCTATGCACTAGTTCGGAGTGGTTCAAGCACATCAAACCTCCACAAACCACGCTATTTATTATTTACAATCACAAGCAGTCACACAACACTCTAGAGAAGCAGGTCTGTATATACAGAAATTCTGTGCTGATAATGATGACTCTTCAACCTATCAACTAGTGCACTCCCTTTGCAGTCAAGTGCTGTAGGTTAAGATGTGCTTGATTCTCAACTGTCGTAAGTGTTTCAATTTCTTCATTCCTCCGTCAAGATTTTCGCCGCGGCAAGACCCTCCAATGCAGTCGCATCCTCAACTACTTCCCAGTCACCACAGCAGGTCAGTTTGAGTGGACATCTTCATTCATTGTCACACACACACCCCTCCTACTGCACCCTCATTGAATTGACTGTCACAGAAAAAACCCAACCATATCACGGCGTCCGTCCTTGCGGAGAGCGGTATCCGTACCGCTTGTAGACGCGGTGAGCTCGCGATGTCCGAGAAGCAGCGTCACAGACCTCCGTGCACTCACGTAAGGGGACACTTGCATGCGGACCTTCCGAATGTGTTCTTTGTCTTTCTCCGTGTACAACCGTCGTGGATCCGGACTGGTATCAATCGTAATGTATTATATTTATATATATATAGCCCTATAGCTAGCGCAGCCTCCACGCAAATTAGGTATTTACTTCAATATATACAAACAATATATATACATACATACATTTTTTAAGCAATATTATTGTTCTACACTGCAAAAAATAGGTATAAAAACAACCAACTACTTTTGATTATAAACCTGTGCTTTTATATTTGTTTCTCTTTGACACAGGTTTAAATCAATCACTAATGATTATTCCTATTGTTGTTATTTATTTTCATTACAAACGTTCATTTTAAACAGTTAGCTATGTATATCCTTACTATTTTGTACTTAAGGTAAGCATATTACAAATGTTGCAAAACAAATGCTTTTGATGTGTTTGAAACACTATAAATTTGTAATTGTTATGAGTAATTTATAATATAATCTTGAATAAAGTATAATTTTAAGCTATATTAATAATCTAATCTTAAAGCAATAATAAAAATTTATTATAAATATATTCTAAGTGTTGATGCAACAAATTATAAATGAAATTATCAATAGCTATATAGACTATCACATATTATGAAATAAGTTTTTTTAACTTTGCTTCCTTTATTTTAGTAGCCTTGCACACATTCAAACTATGTAGAAATAAAAGTAATTACAGAAAAGCTGTATATACTCTACCATCGTGTACACAAAGGTGATATAATAAACAGTTATATTAGTGCATAAAAGGGAGAGAAATATACTTATTATTGTCATTTAATGCAAAAGAGTGTTTACAATAAAGTGGACGATTGTAAGAGAGAGAATGTAGTGATACACAGACCAGGTGTGATGAATGTTTAACTACATAACAGTGGTAATGAGGGTGGAAGAAATGAGATGGATGTACTTGTAATGAAAACATAACAACATCATTGAATTTGATGATATCAATAATTTTGCCAAAGGTTGGTTCCATAAAGTTGTAACTCAATAAAACAAACGCACTCTTCCTATAGACAAAACTGTGTAATTTTACCCATTCTGGATGTGTAGTGTGACCCTCCAGGAAAGAGTCGACTAATCTCATTAATAACATGCTCATCTTCAGCTTCCAAATCACATTCATATGATTTTGGGCTTTCCTCAATATTTGTATGAAGGAATGAAAGTCCAACATGCATTTTGTAACATTGCCAGAGTTGATGCTTCTTCGCTGCTGTTTGGGCAACATTCTTGAAATTACTACGTTTAGAACATCTTTTAATGAAACTTAGCTTACTCTCTTGTCGCATAGTCCATGAGTGTATCAGAGGACCAAAATTCTCTATTTGAGAAGGGTAATGTATCATGTAGTGAAATTTTGGTATTAATCGAGATCCGGGGTATAGTTCAATCAATTTTCTTAATTTTTCCTCTATTAATTGGGCTAGGTAGGGAACTGTGTCATTAGTACATACTGGTGTAAGAGCAACACTGCATATTTGTAAAAGAATCAAGTAAGATTTCCAATTTTCATCATCTTCAGGTATTTTGTCTCCAATGAGGATAGGAAGATAACGACACAATGCCATCATCTGTGATGCTGATTGACGAATTTTCAAGTATTTCGACATAGATTAACATCTAGTAATGTAGGTTTGTCATGAATGAAGTCAAATCGATCAATTCGATCATTTAAAAAATTAATTGTAAAATATTTCTTGACCTGTGTGCAATGGACAAGAAGAAGCTTTAGCTCATATGGTACTACTCCTTCAAATAGATCATGCATTATGTCATGAGGAATTCAGGTTGTAACAGAAAATCCAGGAACATCTTCTAGAATAGATAGGCGATTAATGCCAAAATTAGTAGAATAATGTGCCTTTAATGGACCTTCTAATAACTCGCATTGATTAAAATGTGTGTTAGGAGTGCGTAACTGAGCGTCTTCCTCTAAAGAGCATGATTGGCTTTCAGGACCTGTAATCATACATGATCTGCATATGCGAAGTGCGAATGACATACTCCCTTTGAAGCCACCAAGAGCATGAGCTGCCAAGTTATCAGCCAAGAATGCTAGAAGTCCGCCATAAAATGTATGCTCAATGCCACCAATATTAATTTTTATTCCATCACAATAAAGTGTTTTTAAGTCGTCAACAAAAGGTGAAAGGTATGTGTCTAGACCATATGCACATATATCCTTGTGCTTAGCAACAGCAATCAGATTGATGGCATTTAAATTGGATCTATACTGAGGTCTAATATTACATAACGTGAAAAACAAGCATCCTAACTTGTGTTTTGCTATGTATGACCCAATTGGATTTACCACCTCAAGTTCATCATAGTAGGCCATAATTTGTAGTGATGTAGGATTTGTGCTAAACAAGGGGTGAGATTTAAAATGTTCACCGTCACAAAAATCTCTCAATTCATTGGATTCTGAAAAATGTGGATTCAGCACCTCTGCTTGAATTTCGTAATTGGAGAGCAAGTTTTTTAGTGTGTCTAATAATGGAACATAATAAAAGCTATCCACTTTTCTAACCTTCCTCCTTTTACTTCCTGTGAATTGATCTGTGTAAAATGGTTCACCAAATGGGACATCCTGCGGTGCCTGTATATCACATTAAATATTTTATAAATAAGGCACTTCCATTGATATGTTGGGATGACAGTTCCAAAAATAGTTAAGAACAATACATATGCAGCAAGACAAGATGTAGGAGGGGTTACAAATGATTGTTGCATGCCATCATTCCCTGTCTTGCTGCATATATACTGTACTTATTTCTCTACCTGTCATCCCTACTAATAATTATATTTAATAAAAAGTTGGTTTTCGTTATGTGATACTCTTGCGGGTGCACGTTCGTGAGCCCCACCCCTTTTGCTGCTGTGCAGCCGCACATGCCTAATTACAAGGAAGAGGCGTTCAACTACGTACACAAAAGTGCTAGTACATCCTAGCTTTATTCGTCCTGAAGAAGATCTCCGTTAGTCGAAGGCTCTGTGCACGTGAATAAATTTTGTGCCAGGTTTTAGCAATAATATGTAATATTAGATCTAGCTGTCAATTAATGATACTCTAAAGCCGTATTAAAACTAAAATTGGCTTTCGGGTGTTCTGAGCTGTTAGAAGGCTAGGCTCTATGATCGAACGCGTGTGTGTGCCAGCCTGACACTGATAAATTAACAAGGTAGCTCAGTAGGTTAGGAACAAGTGCAGATAATGTTCTAAACCTCATAAAAACGGGAACACTAACATTGTATGAACATAGACACACTCACCACGTAGTTCATGTGCTCTGAATAATATCTTTCACGAAGGTATGGGCTATCAATCCCTTCAAAAGGGTCTGGTAGGGTGAGAAACGTATCTATGAGCCCTGGAATTGCTGAAATGTCAATACCAGCGTCCTCTAATGCTTTTGAGGTACTTTCCATCACTCTACGAACGGTTTGCTGGCAGATCTTCCTACAGCCACCTATTACATCGGAAATCGCCTGCTGCGACACTGCCTTCCTTCTGAGAGTGTCATAAGGAAATCGGCATTGCTTTTCTGACATTGCACACTATAATCAGGAGAATTCATCTGCTGTGGACTTAGCTCTATTTGTTGCTCTCTTCTTGGCTCTGAGTGCTCCCAAAAACTGTCCTCGTTTGGCAAGTTACAATTTTCCACCTGCGTAGTTAGATCTAGTTGCTGATGTTCGGCTATCTCTTCCGGATCAGGAGTACTCAACGGACTATTAATACCAAGTGCCGATCTGTGTCTTCTATACACATGGCTATTATACGCCGAAAAAGACCTGAATAGTTCAACGCAACCGTCAATGCCACACGAAACTGAGAAATTGGGGTATTCGGAGTGGACCATCCGAAAGTAACTAACATAAAGTTGTAGAGAAGGACTGAGAAACCCACACAGCGGGCACCTTTGTATCGTCAAAGCCATTGCTCACGGTCAGCAATTTGTTGCACTGATCACTACAGTGCCGTACCTACTTTTATAGTCGTGTAGAACCAGCTCCACCCCTAATATTTGCGGCGCATGCGCGTTTAGTGAGCTTGCACACTTCGAATTCGGTGTTTCCGATCTAGACTACAACTGGCGATTGCGTCGCTCTCCACTTGAGCTCTTTCTCAAAGCTAGCTACTTTGCTCAACATGGACATGGATGTCACCAACAAGGACGCTCAAAGCTTAGCTGTTTGGTTAGGAGAACAGGGTATTCCACCAAGCATTTGCGAAATATTTGAAGGTGACGGATATGTGTGTTATGATACGATGTTTACTTGTAGTGCAACTGGTGCTATATCGAGTTGTAGGAATACTTTCTCCGCAACATTCTTTGTCCGCGTTAATTTTAAGACTTTTAAAAAAGTTTGATTTAATATTTTTTCTTTTAGAGAATGAGATCGATGGTACAGGTTTTTTTGATCTTACTGAATCGGATGTAAAGTCAATGGTGTCAAGCTTGGAACTGTGAAGAAAATATGTCATCTGCAGACTTCTGTGAGATATTAGTAGATAAGTGATAGGATTATCCCTATAAAGTTAAACTAAGTAAATAGCTGTGTCCTGACCCAGCTGTTAAATCTTTTTCAGTTTAGGAATGTTCTATCTTTTTCAGTTTCGGAATGTTGCAGTTGAGGTACCTGTCTCACCACCTGCCATGCAATGTTCACTGCCATCACCTACAATACTATCTCCTACATTGGGTGCATCAGCTATGTTAACCCCTCAGCAGTCTGGATCTTCAGCCTATCCATCATCCCTGAGTTCACAGCATAGTGGTGGCCATGGAAAATTTCAGTCACCAGACACAGATGACACAATATCTGTTGCTTCTTCTTCATCAATCTTTCAAAAGGATTTCACAGTTCCTGATCTGTGGAGGCCATCTATAATGCAATGCATTAATGCATCCACTCCAGTGGAACAAAAGAAACTTCTTACAAGCTCTGTGAGGGGAGAAATTGCACGTGATTTGGTCACCCAGATGCATGCCTTCAAGGCAAAACCAGATCGGGCTTTCTGCACAACAGTAGCAAAACTACTGGTTAAGAAGTATCCATTCATGAAAGATGCTGGAAGGAATGTTTCAGGCTATGTAAGTTGACAAGTCAAGAAATTGTTTTATTGCAGTCTACGATAGAGTTACTTATGAGTGTGATTCCAATTGGGTTAAGCTTGTGGTCTAACATGCTTGTGGAATCACATACATACACTACCTTGTGTTGTTGCAAGGTGAGAGCAGTTAGAATTTCTCACCTAAAACTAATAGGTATAGGTGACCTTTAGAGTATATATATGCAGATTGCCTTGGCTATTATATTTGAGATGTTGCATTTGTTAGTCATTAAGGCCAGGTATTCTAAGGAAGGAGGTTATATGTATTCTCAAGGTATCAAGCAACTGTTACAGTACTATACTTCCACATAATAATTTGGCTGTTACAAGTGCAATGTATGCTCCTTTTAGGTGAATTGCAAAATACCCATTTTATATGACCTGTACATAATGGAACACACAATTGTTTGTGGACACCTGATAGTTTTCTGCTGTGGTGTAAAGCTTGGCTACATACCTTTAACCTTGGAAGTTAAAAATTCACAATTATAGTAATGGTTCAACCTCCTCTGTACCGCAAAGGGCATACCACCACTTATATTTTAACACTTACATCCTACTAGCCACAAGTGATGTGGGTGGATAAGCCTATCAAAACAGTAAACACTTATAAAACCCTCCCTTTCCACCACCTGCTAGCTTCATAAGCCTAATCATATACTCTTTGGCGGCATAACTTACTACATTGCTGATTCTTAATTGTGCATTTTTACTGAATTCACCTTATATTCTAGGGCTCTTGGGAAAAGAAAATCATTGAACGAGTGCACAATGTTCGTTCTGCTTGTGCAAAGAAGCGTCCCTCTTCAGACGAGGGTCAGGGTACACCTGTAAAGAAAGGGCGGCCAAAGGGGTCTTCACTCCATCGTTACCCACCACTGCCTGAAGTAAATATGGATGCTGCTTCAAATGAGAGGAATATGAATGCATTGAAGAAAGAGATGGATAGAGAAAAGCCAAGGAAGGATGTCGTTCTCTCTCTACTTAAACAAACATTTTCAACACGCAGAGATGAAATTGTTTCAGATTGTAGTGATGTGACCGTGACAAGTATCATCTCTATTCACAAGGCTCTGACTTTGCCCTATGCCGTATGTAAAACTCTTTGTTAGCATAGATGTGCTAGTAATCATGCATATCAGAGTCTTGTGCAAAAATACATAATTATCTGTGTTAATGTGTGCATATAATATTCCTACTACATATCTGTATTGAGTATTTCTAGTGTTTTTCTATGATTAAATTCCTTCAGATTGAACAGGAAATAGGGTTGATCCTTGGAAGGAAAGATGTTGTTAAGGGGGCAGTTCATGAGTGGACCACCAAGTGGGTACCAGCTATTATTCAGCTTAGTGAAACTCTGACCAGAAAGCAGGGGACGGTTTATAAACAGAGTCAGATGGCATCACATGGTAAGGTAATCTAAATAGCTGCAGCAGTGTGCCAAACTTTTAATAACCTGGATGTATAGTTTTCAACCCACTCTATGACTATGGAGTCGATCTGTATTTATACTTGCTGTTTTATAGAAAGGTCACTATAAACATAGTAAACACCTAGTAATGGATTGTTAACCCTCGGTGTGCATGTGCAGTGATGGTTACAGTACTTGGGTCTGTCTGTGTGTATATCTGTCTGTTAAGTCACATCTCACCTCTGGAGTGTCTGTTCATCCTGAAAATACTGTCACGTATTCAGTGAGCAACAGAGGTCAAAAACATTTGTGGGTTTTTCTCTAAAACTGCTGCGTTCCAGAGATACATGCACTACTTCCTGCATTGTACTGCTATCTGTGCAGTTGGCCATTTTGGAAACCGCACATGCGCATTACTAGCATTTCAATAGCACAGGCATTTTCAAGGATTCGTGCACGCATGGCGCCAAGGGTTCTGCACTTTAGTGCACTCATTTAAGTGGTTTTACTGTGAATGTCCTGATTAATGTTCGAATGATAAGCATAAATACATGTTGATGTTAATTTGTTTCCTTTTGGCAATAATAGTTCAGTTTGCGTGGGACAACCTGTGTCACCTCCCTTTGCTCTGGGGCATGGAGTGCATCAGGGGTCAATTCTGTCAGGAACAGTGCTGGTGATAGAATTGATCCCTGACACACTCCACACCCCAGAGCAAAGGGAGGTGGCACATGTTGTCCCAGGCGAAGTGAACTATGACCATCAGTAGCAAAAATGTGTGGGAAGGTTATTGTAGTTGGTGTCAGACTAAGATTATGGTAGTTATATATGCTTCCACTAGCACTAACCATTTGATCTCCATGGAAGTTTGTGCTGACCAACTTCCTCTCCGTCACTTTCATCAGTCATATACTGAAAATCAAGTGCCTCCGCCAAGTCTTTTTGAGAACTTTCTTTCTCCTTTCATATAGCTGTAAGGAGTAAGAATGCGAACATAAGACAAGTTATTGCATGAAACACTGCTTTGTCCCTACCAGCTTTCGACGAGCTCTGTTCTTTGACTTTTTCCTGGTCTCTCTTGCAATGCTTACACGTAATGGTTGATTGTCATTAAAGAGGCGTCTCCTACTCTCATAGTAGCGATGAACAGCCTCTACTCAATTAAGCATAGAACTACCATAATAAATCTACACAAAATGACACACAATCCTAATAAATTGTAAGTACATTACAACTTCACAACCACACATGCATGCACAACAAAATATATACACAGACCCTCCCTGCCTAAAGATGGAACATCTTGACAGGTAGCCGCCGAAAGATGGAACATCTTGACGACCAAAGAGTCAACACACACACACACACACACACACACACACACACACACACACACACACACACACACACACACACACACACACAGACCCTCCCTGCCTAAAGATTGAACATCTTGACAGGTAGCCGCCAAAAGATGGAACATCTTGACGACCAAAGAGTCACCACACACACGTATAAGCACACATGCACACACACACACACACACACACACACACACACACATACAGACCCTCCCTGCCTAAACATGGAACATCTTGACAGGTAGCCGCCAAAAGATGGAACATCTTGACAACCAAAGAGTCAGCACACACGCACACACACGCACGCACACGCACACACACACACACACACACACACACACACACACACACACACACACACCTCGTCCTCCTCCTTCTCTGCTTTGCGCCCGAAGTGTGATGCAGGCCACTTTGGTGTTAGGTACTGGAACTCGATTGCTGCGCATTCCCACGGCAGAAACGGCTGTGATTGTACAACCCTTGTTTTCGGAACAAACCCCCGCAATGAGGACATGGGTAGCATGACTGGGAAGCCACGCCATGCCTCTGCCTGGTGTGGTTGACCAGGCCCGCTTTGGTTTGCCCCACAAAGGTGCAGCCTGGGACAGTGCAGGCATAGAGCATGATTGTAGTTGGGGTAGGTGATGGCGGGTGATCTGGAGCCTCTCTCCTCCGCTTCAGTTGGTCTTTGCTCCTGGTTTCCTCTTCTTCATGGGAGCAGTTCAATTCCCGGAGTGCCTCACGTACCAACCCGCGCCAAGTGCTCCGCTCGTGTGCCACCTCTCGCCAGTCTGGGGGCAGGCCACAGCTCCTCAATTCACGAAGGACTAAATCATTCCATCTTCTCTCGCCGAACGCTTACCGACTTCCGGCCGGCACATAAGAAGGCACCTAGGGAGACGGGAGTTGTCCGTCCGCGCCAGGTGACCCAGCCATCGTAGCCGCCTCCTCATCACTGTAATCTCCACTCTCTCGATACCTGCCTTCTCTCGGAGCACAGTGTGTCTCTTCTGGTCCCACCTGGACGCCCCCAGGATCACTCGCAGACACCACATAACGAAGGACTGCAGTCTCTTCAAGCAGATGGAACCCAGGTCTCAGAACCATATAGCAGAGTGGCCAGGACCACACTCTTGAAGAGTCGCATCTTGGTTGAGGTGTTGATGTTATTTCTGCTCCACAGCACCCGGTAGAGTGATCCGAAGGTGCGGGAGGCCTTGCTGATGCGTATTGTCACCTCTCTATCAAGAGTGCAGTCCTTAGTGATGGTGGAGCCCAGATACTCGAACTCTTCTACCACTGCTACTGGCTGCTCCTCCGGCTTCAGGGAGACAGGGCGAGGTGGAAGGCAGTGAGGAGAGGGTAATACAGCCAGGATTTTGGTCTTTTTGGAGCTGATAAAGAGCCCAACACTGGAGCATACAGAGTCCAAGGACCTCAGGACCTCCTCCATGGTGTCCATGGAGTCGCTGACCAGTGCCATGTCATCGGCATACTCAAGATCCTGGATCAGAACACTGCCTCTCATCTTCCTACGGCTCCCCACCAGCTCGTCGTCTAGGTTGTACAGCATCCTGAGGCCATGCTGGGGGTGGCGGGTGAGGGTGGTGGTGACCACAGCATCAAAGAAGAGGTTAAACAGGGTTGGTGCAAGCACATCCCCCTGTCTAACTCCTGTGGTGATGGTAAACTCCTCCGACACCCTGCCATAGGCCCTCACAGCACCCCTGGTGCCATCATGCAGGGCATGGATGACTCTCACCAGCTTGTCAGGGAGGTGGTACTTCTCCCGCAGAATCATCCAGAGAGCGTCCTGGTTGACCGAGTCATATGCCTTTCTGAAGTCCACAAAGGCCAGGAAGAGAGGGGTGTTGAACTCTCTTGCCTTCTCAGCAAGGATGCGGAGCGAGAAGACCTGGTCAACACACCCACGCCCCTTCTGGAAGCCACACTGGCTCTCCCTCAGCAACTTCTCAGCCCTCTCAGCCAGTCTCATCAGGACAACCCTGCAGAAGACCTTCCCTGGCACACTGAGCAGGGCTATCCCTCTGTAATTGTCACAGTCCTTGGTGGGACCCTTCTTGTGGAGGGGGACTGTCAGTTGTTTCATCCAGTCTGCTGGCACAGTCTCTGACTCCCACACAAGGGCAGCTAGGTGAGTCAGACTCTGCACCACCGCTGCACTGCCCAGCTTCAGCAGCTCCGCAGTGATTTCATCCCCTCCAGGTGCCTTCCCATTTTTCAGTGTCCGAACAGCAGCTGCAACCTCTTCTTCAGTTGGCACACTGGAGAGGGAGTCATCACATTCTGGTGTAAACTGAGAGTCCCCCGCTGACTCAAGGACTTCGCTGGTAATGGAGGGAACAAGATGGGTGGATACGTTGCTAACCTACTCAAAGTGCTCACGCCAGCGTTCCAGCCTAGCAGGCGTACCACTGAGCTGTGTACCATCCTGTGCACAGAGTGTGACGTCACCTTTGAGCTTCTGACTTCTTTGCAGAAGACGCAGATCTTTCAGTAAGGAGCCGCCGCGCCACAATCTCACTGCTAGCTCATGCCGCTGCTCAGCTTCAGCAGCCTTGGCCTCCCACCACTCCTCTCGAGCCCTGTCTGCACATCGCCGACACTCAGCCTTCAACAGCATGTACTGCTGCCTCAGGCCCTCATCACCTGGGGACTTCTGACATCTGGTCCACATATCTCTCTTCCTTCTGGAGGCTTCACGGACAGCATCAGTCACCCAGTCCTCATCCACAACCTCTGGGATGGAAGGAAGGCGGCTCTGTGTGGCCAGCAGGCTCTCTCTGAGTGTAGACCAGGCTTCCTCCACGCTACTCTTCGGACCAGCAGCAAGGCGCTGAACTCCGACACCTGCTGGTCCTTCAAACATCGGGAGTCCACCTGGTACCGTGGGTGTCGCTGTGCCATCCTGCGCTTGGCCTTCAGCTTGAGCCTCAGGCTTGACACAAGAAGACGATGGTCACTGTCTAGATGTGTGTTGCGATACACCCTTATGTCCAAAACAGACGAGCGGAAACGCTGGTTGACGATAATGTAATCTAGGACGTGGCCCCTGCCTGACCGAGAGGCTTCAGCAGGGTGGAACCATGTCATCTGGTGGCAGGGCCTGTGCTGGAAGAGCGTGTTGGTAATAACTAGAGTAAGAATACTACGTGTAATACACATATTAGGTAGAGTGAACAGGGCATACCTTTTGGTTAGCTAACGGGATACCACGTGGTTAGGCAATGCGCATGTCTGATTTTATAAGGGAATGCGTGATTATTGTGTGTGCGTGTCTATGTATACGTGTGTATCATGTGGTGTGTATGTATGTATTAAGTGGCTCCAACTGTGTGTGTGGGGGGTGGTACATGTTAAGTGGCTCAAGGGAGGGATGGAGAGAGAGAGACAGAGAGAGACAGAGAGAGAGAGAGAGAGAGAGAGAGATTACAAATGAAGGGTGTATAATACAGAGTAGACTCTAAGTAGCACAATGCCAGAGCCTCCAGCAGTCGTTGATATCTGCACTTCCTGTCATACACAGGGTTGGACTTCCTTCGCAGTCTTCACAAATCCACCTGCTCTCCCTTCGGCAAGAAGGATTACGGCATTGCTGGCTGTAAACACATCTCTTCTTTTGTGTGCTCTTTTTTGGAAAATGGGATAGTGCCGGAAGTGTCTGTGGTTGCTGTATAGCTAGTGATCTCGGTCTGCCAACTCTAAAACGACCACAGTAGTTACCAATCATTGACTCTGCCAAAGTAAGTTGGAACTCCTTCTGTTTGAGCAGCCTTACTGATGGAGATGTGTAATGGCGGTATAAAATGTATGCATTTGTAATGGCAGTATCTAAAAAAAATATAAATATGTATTTATAATTTTTTCTGCTTTTCAGACGCAGACTGTAGTAGCGACGCAATTGGTCACCCTTGTCAACGCCAGCCATGTGACGGTTATAGGTGCTGATGGCTGTTGGGCAACTGAGTGTGATTTGTGACCCATCTTTCTGCTTCCTACTCACAGTGATGGTAGAACTAGGATTGTTCAAAGTTGACAGAACATTGACTTGTTTCTTGTCCTGCCAGACAACTGCACTCAAGCGCCTCTTTGCATAAATTTGTGCTCACCCTGTTAGAGGCTCAATCCCTTTAGTTCTGATGGAAACTCGCGCCGATCACAGTGAACAGTGCCGCAAGCATACAATCCATGTACCAGCAGTTCATCAAAGAGTGAAGGCGAAGAAAAAAATTGTCACAAAATACTTGATGGTTTTTGTGACGATACTGCTCCGTTAGATGGAGGACTACTCTTTCTCCTAGCCCATGTTCAGTGGTAACACCATCGGAGGGTCTACCAGTGTACACGTCGATGTCGAGAAAGTACCCATTTGAACTGTCGGCCACCACCCATACCTTGAATCCCCTTCGTATTGGCTTCTTTGGGACATATTGCTTCATCGAAGAGCGACCTTCATTGCAAAAGTAAGATACATAACTCTAAGCCATATATATTTTCTGTATGCAATAAGGTTGTTACGTTATTGGATACAGAAATACATGTGGCTTACATCCCACAAGTGTAATATTTACTATGCATAAGGAGCTGATTTTACATGTACATGTAGTATGTTAGTAAATTACCTTTGAAAGGGATCATTGCTTCATCCACACTTATGCATGCATGTGCTGAATACACGGCAGTAAACCTCTCCCTCACCATCTCAAGAACTGTGAAAACCTGGTTCCCCTCTCTTGGGCAATGTACTGTTGTTCACAAGGTGAAAGTACCGAGTCAGTTCTTCAAAGCTCTTCCTGCTAATACGACTGGCAATGGGGCTGTAATGAAGGCGTTCATCTTGCTTGAGACCAATAGTAACGAATCTCAGGCTCACGTACTATTCCCATCAAGATACAGAACCCTAGGTAAGCCTTCATCTCCTTTTCAGTTGTACTCCACTGCTTCTGTGTTCCATCTAAGCATTGTGTGGCATATCTGTTCGTGTCTGTAACTAGATGCTGAATAATTCCAGTTGTAAAAAAAAAGGAGAAGATATCCAGTGGAGTGTCAGGTATAGGAACCCTTGGTCCAACTGGCTGACTGAAGGGCCGCACATCGATAGGTGTTGCATCTGTTGTCCAGTCTAAAGAGGAAGGTTTTGGTACTCTACCTATTCACTATTTTTAATACTCTCTTACCAGTACGAGAAGCACTGCCTCCTCAGCTGCAACCTTGAACACGCCTGCCTCTCTCTCTCCCCCTCCCCCTCCCCCTCCCCCTCCCCCTCCCTCTCCCCCTCCCCCTCCTCTTTCCCCTCGCCCTCCCTCTTACGTTCCCTCTAACACTTGTTCCTCTCCCCCTTCCTCTGTCCCTTCCTCTCCCTCCATCACTCTCAGATGCTCTCTCCCACTCTCTTATTTGGTCCACATTGTCATCTTCTACAGAAGATACAAGTGGGTCCTCAAGCTCCATCCTGCTGCTAGGTGCGGTTGGACTGTGCAGTGAGTTCTCAACTTCCATGTCCGACTGGGAACTTCCATGTCCGACTGCTGTGCTGCTGGGTTCATTTCTGGGCTGTCACCTTTGAATCAAGAAGTGGCCTTACACTAGAATATTATTTTATCATTATACATTTTACGTTCAATCTCTTCAAAATCCTCAAACTCGGCAGCATGGTTGTAATACGGGTTCTGTACTATCTCCACTTCTTCTAGTCCAAGTTCATCATCGCTACCTTCCATGCATATGGTGTCAAGAATGCTGTTGTCACCTTCAAAGAGGTCCACTACTTCTTCCGCGCTGTATGCCATCACGCAGTTATTACTCTCACAATCCCACGCAAGCGGCTGTTGCGGTTTATTTATACCGCGTTACCACACGTGTCAGTAGGTCTACACGCGCAGCGGCTGTGTGCCGCTGTTATGACATAACTGCTTACATAATTAGAACGTGTTTTGATTAGAGAAGTGCACGACGTGTCAGGGCTATGATAAAGAAGACAAAACTGGGCTGTGCGCGAGGTAAGTCTGACTGAAAGTACGCGTAGGGAAAGTGAGCGCCATATGGCGCTATGGGCCCTAAGAGGCTACAATTATTATGCGCCGTTTGGTGCTATGGACACTAAAGAGTTAACCTTTGCCAATTGAGGTCACTAACTGACTTTTATCTAACATCTCTTACAGGCCACACTTAGCTTTTATTCTTTGTATGCAGCAACCCATATGTTTGTTTAGATATCTGTCTTTCTGTTTCAATTAAATACACTCAAAAGCAGAGATACGAACTCAACAGTGCCCATGTGTATAAAATGCAATTACAGACCTGCACCAGTCCCTTTTGAGCTTATTTAGTTGAACTTGTATCTAACTTCTCTTACAGGCCAGCTTAGCCTTATTATGTTTGTTTAGTTAGTGACAAGGGTTAATTAGTTCCAGCCACCTCTGCTGTAGCCCAAGTGTCTTCCAGTTAGTGTGCGTTTTAGATAATTGGTGGTATCTTTACGATCTTTGTGGTTACTTCTACAGCATTTTTGTGACAGGGTCTAGTACATAATGGCTTTTTTACGCAGGATATCTGTATATGCATGTGTGCACCATCTATGTACTAATGACACTTGTACTGTCTACACTGTGGTTGCAAAGATGCTGAAATATGCTATCCGACCACTTACCCAACACTCATTAACCCCTTCATGTACTATGAACATTAATGCACAATTCCACCTCATCTCCCAGTCACACAAGGGGTGTGATTTGAAATGTATGTAGTAGTGCATTGTGGAATGCACCCCAATTAAGGCTATTTTGTTTGCTGTTAGCCAATTGGCCTATCTTTAGTCAGCCTGTTGCCCACAATAAGCCTTTTGTTGGCACTCTATATTCAGGGCAGAAGCAATTTAATTATGCCTTCAAGACAAGTGAATACAGTGACCAATTAGGATTTTACAGTTTGATTAGGCCCTTTGAACACTGCTCACTGTCCCTTAACTGGAACTTCCCCATCCACACACCCACAATAATTACACTAGCTTGAAAGGCCTGGGAATCACGCTAAAAGAAACCCTATCCCACACACTATATCTACACCATTGCGAAGTGTCATTTGACCATTTTCCAGATTCAAAGGACCTAATCAAATGTAAAATCTCTCAGTTAGTAATCCATGCCTTGTGAATCCATTTAAGAGAGTTTTGCTAGTATGAAGTGACCACAAATACCCTAAAACACTCCAACTGTAGTCAGACCACTCAGGAAGAAACAAGAGAGAAGAGCCAGTTTTCAGTTAATGACTCTGAGCCATGCTTGAGCACTAACCTGTGTGTGTAAGTTCATGAGGGAATTAAGAAGAGGGGAAGGTGGGAAGTGGTGGGTAAAATGGAGACACACACACACACATTTACGTACATACACATAAGTTCCACCTAGGCATACATCAACCACAGAACATCCTACAGAAGTCTGATAACAGGCATGCCATCAATTTTCGTGACTTAGTGTAATTAAGCACAAGTGAACTTACCCACATGGTACAGTTATGTCCAATCAGATCATCCATTAGAGTCATCTACTCTACCACTAAAGAGTGACTAGAGCACAAGTATATATACTAGTTGAATGCCACGCATTGTTGGCGAGCGGTGAGTGCGCATGTAAAATGCAAAATTAGAAGCACGTATAACATTATGGTATGTCAGTGCTGGTCACAAACATATAAATATAATATATATAAAAATCACCCTATTGACATGACTAGGAGAGCTTGCTCCGCTCTCCAATAAAACCATGCAAGCACTGCATGGTTTTATTGTGTGTACAAGTAGTGTTTGGCAACCAAAGGCTTTATTGTGGGCAACAGGCTTGACTAAATATAGGCCAATTGGCTAACAGCAAACAAAATAGCCTTAATTGGGGTGCATTCCACCATGCACTACTACATATACATTTCAAATCACACCCCTCGTGTGACTGGGAGATAGGGTGGAATTGTGCATTAATGTTCATAGTACATGAAGGGGTTAACTCTTTGGGGCCGAAGTTATTTTATTACGTAGCATCTGCGTATTGCGCAATTGCGCGGAATTGAACGCAAATTAACTTCCGGTAGCATTCCGTAGTGCGTGATATATCGCGAGAAGACGCTTTGAAAACTCGTGCAGTTCAAGCCGTTTCTCTAACACTGTACGCGGTCACTTTGTCGTCGTCGACCTCGCCAGGCCCGAACAGATGTGAAGTGGTGGATTTACCCATGCTTCGTTGAAGGGAAGATGCCCAAATGCAAAGTAAGTTTGTATGTATGGCAATTTTTCCAATACGGTGTCTCTCATTCTGCATGTATTGTTGGGAAGGGAGAGTGTGTAATACACTGTAACATTGACAATGTGCTTGCTTTACCAAGCAGAGATTGCCCTGTTATGTTATGTTGTGCTCTAATTAGAAGAGCCATGTGACTTCTCAACTGGCCTGTCAGTCTGTTAGCCAGCATTGGATATGCTGTTTCCATTGGGCACCACGTGGAGGTCGACTGACGCAGCCCAACAAAACAGGACACACAAGGACAAACAAAACATTCAGGAACAAACACGTGTATGAATGCATGCTTACGCATACATTCATACACGACATAAAACGAAGTTACAACACACATGCATGCACAACAATGTGTGCATGCATGACACAAAAGGACACAAAGGACACAAAAAGTACAATAATGAGTGTGTGCATAGTGCATGTGTATAGAAATACACTCGATGACTATAAATGTGTTGATTTACATAGGCTGGAAGAGGGAAAGAATGAAAAGGAAAAGAATAGGGTGAGTAATAATAGTAAAGGTATGATGTACAGCTACATAAAACGATGGTGCCATATCCTCCAGCAGTCTGAGCCGTCCTCTTTCCCAGTCAGGCAGAGTGATGGCTTGCCAGGGCACTCTCGGCAGTACCACACCACTTCGTGACGCTGTGGGGGAGTGCGGTACTGTTGACAGTACACACAGCGTTTCTTTGAAAAATGACTTTCGGGCGAGTTGTGTTGTGTTGCTTTCTGTTGTGGTGGTGTTGTTGCCTTGCCTTTCTCAGCATCTCATGAAGGATTGTTCATGTACCTTTGAAGGGGATCATAGCTTCATCAACGCTATTCTGTGGGTGGGGGTTGTACTTGGACAAAAACCGCTCCTTCATTGCAGAGATAATTGGAAGCACCTTCTGCAACCTGTGGTACCCTGGCTGACCCCTTGAAGGAAGACTATTGTTGTCTACAAAATGCAGGTACCGTGATAGCTCCTCAAACCTGTCGCGAGTGATGCGGGATGCGATGAAGGTGTTGTGGAGCTTCTCATCCCGTGACCAATAGTCTCTGATCTCAGGCAACCTGTTGATTCCCATGAGGATCATGAAACCAAGGTATGCCTTGATCTCGCTCATGTTTGTTTCCCATGTGGTGTTGCTGTTTGTTGCAGCAAGTGACTGTTCAGCAAACAGGTTTGTCTCCCTCACTATAACACTCAGAATCCCATCATCAAAAAAGTGAGAAAACATCTCTAGTGGATCCCTACTGCAAGTAACTTGTGGTCCCACTGGTACAGTGCAAGGTCTCACTGCCACATGAGATGGCGTCAGGGTCCATCCTTTATGTAAGTTTACAATAATTTACAATGTACCACTACTCTGTTGCTTTATGTACTAACCTTTCTGCCTGTCAGAAGGATCCAGAGATAACCCTGTATGCTGTGACGCCTGTCTCCTACTCCCTGTTACTCCTCCACTCCCTCTCCCCCTTCCCCTCCCCCTTCCCCTCCCCCTCCCTCTTCTCCCTCTTCCTTTCCCTCTCCCTCTCCCTCTTCCTCTCCTTCCTCCCCTTCCCTTTGGTAGGGAACTGCTTGGCATCTCTGTCTGTGAGAGTGAAGAGGGTCCAGTTGATTGAGAACTCTCAGAGTCTGAGGTAGTCATGTCTGGAGAGCTCTCAGAGTCTGAGGTAGTCATGTCTGGAGAAGCTGGAGTGTCACACATAGCTGTGGAGCCTTCCATGTCGAAGTCTCCAGTGTCGAGGTTTCCCATGTAGGTACTCCCAAATACGCATGTATCCCCTGTAAAAGTACACTGTACTTGATGCGTGTGGTATGTGTATACAATTTTATAAACCCTTACTCTTCTTATTTTCAGATTAGAGATGACAAAGTCAAGCTATTTTGTGTATTTATTTTTGATGCATTATAATTATTCACCATGGTCAGTCACTTCAAGAGGCTCAAATGCAGCCTCTGAGTCATCATGCTCCATGTCCTCCATTCCCAAGTCATCATCACTGTCTGCAAACACTACTTCTGTGAGGCCACTGTCTTCACCTCTGAAAAAACTGATGACATCCTTGGAAGAGAACCGTTTTGCCATTTTTGAGGCTGCTAGCTGAACGCAATAGCTCGCAAAGGCGTGGGCGTTGAAGTACTATAGCTTGTACTTCGTGCGTAATGCAGCCGGAAATGCGTTAGTGTTCCGTTATTACCGCCCGAAGCGATTTTACTACCGAAAGTGGAGTTTGGCTCCATTTATCCGTTGGTGATATGTAATATTGCAATAGAGCAGTTGTCAGAAAGTGGGACTGAGAGTATGCGACGTTTCAGTAGAAGAAACAGCAGGTAAGCCATGGTAGCCGGGATAACGCGCAACGGGGATCATTGCCATTACGTGATAATAACGCAATTGACGACTTTTGTCGCTATCGGCCCCAAAGAGTTAATGAGTGTTGGGTAAGTGGTCGGATAGCATATTTCAGCATCTTTGCAACCACAGTGTAGACAGTACAAGTGTCATTAGTACATAGATGGTGCACACACGCATATACTGCGTAAAAGAAGCCATCTATGTACTAGACCCTGTCACAAAAATGCTGTAGAAGTAACCACAAAGATCATAAAGATACCACCAATTATATAAATAGGTCCTAATACAAAACTAGTCATTTGTGAATGCTTTGTTTTCCTAAAGACACCTACTCCTGTAACAAAGGAAGTGTAATGGTTGAGAGTAGAAGTCATATTCACTAGCTAAAGTAGAATACAGTGCACCCCTAGTTGTGTGTGGGTATGCTGTTTGTGGGATGACTATCATTCTAACAAAATGTACTTTACAAATCAACACCCTTCTAAGGTCATATACATGTAGTGCATGTATGGTTGTAGTCTTGAAGGCATGCAGGAGTGTGCCACAGAGAACCAGGCCCAGACACTATTACAAAGTCCACGCTTGGTATGTTTGCACCTGAGCGAGCTGTTGAATGTGTGTCTCTGGTATTTGTCTGTTAGTGAGCCACAGGTGTGTTAGTTCGTTGAGTTTGGGCACTGGATGTGTGGGGAGAGTTAGTCACACACACACACACACACACACACACACACACACACACACACACACACACACACACACACACACACACACACACACACACACACACACACACACACACACACACACACACACACACACACACACACACACACACACACAGCTTGTCACATTCTAGAATAATCTAGCCAACACGGGCAAAATCTGAAGTGTATGGCACCCTAGTGTGGGGAGATGAGGGGCATACAGTAGTGTTCAAAGTGCCAAATCGAACTGTTAAATGCATTAGTGGTAGTTAAAATTCTAGCTACCTTGCTTTAAGCATGTAAATAACAGAGCAAGGTATACACATGGTGTTCATTATGTACATGTGGTATATCGACATGTACATGTATATATATAGGTTAGACGCACTCGTCATCGGGAAATCCCGTATTTCCCGATGACGAGTGCGTCTAACCAGTTCAGACTACAGCGGATTTCTGATTGGCTACACACTTAGCAACTAGCGTCTCAGAGCTAGCAACACTATAGCTTCAAGTAGGAGTGTGTCTAACCGGTTTGAACAGACGCTTAGCAACTTGCGAAGCGTCTGTTCAAACCGTAGGCGTAGCAAGCAAAGTAACATATTAGACACTTACAAATGGAGCACCAAGAACTGTTCTGGAGAGAAATCCTCGAATTCTATTCTGACAGCGACTCTGAAGATATCGACGATTTACTGGCGGTTGCAAGTGACCAGTTCGAGAGTCGTAAAAGCCCCACCCCTCTCCGTCTACGAGCAACGCCCCCAACCGTACCTGAGCATTTTGCCCCTCCCAAGACAGACGACGAAATCGTTCGTGCGAGATTAGCCGGTATACCACAAAGTACACAAAAAGACACGAAGTACTGTATTAATACATGGGAGGAGTGGCGTAAATACAGACAGGAGGTCTCAAATACACACATTCCACCTCTGACTACCATGCATGTGTCTGAGATATCTCACTGGTTGACACGCTTCATTCTGGAAGCCAGGAAAAAGAGTGGAGATCCCTATCCACCCAACACACTACACCATATCGTGGTAGGGATAATGAGACATCTCCGATGTAGTGGAAGAGATATCGACATTCTGAAGGATGCTGAATTTCGTGAGTTCCGTGCCTCACTGGACTCTGAAATGAAGAGACTCCAGAGTTGTGGTATAGGGTCTCAGAAACGACAGGCAGAAGTGATTTCTGAGGAGGAGGAGGAGATCCTATGGAAGAAAGGACTCTTGGGAGAATCCAGTCCACAAGTTCTCCTTGACACTATGGTGTTCTACTGTGGTCTTTGTTTTGCGCTACGCAGTGGGAAGGAGCACCGGCAGCTTCAGCACTCTCCATGCCAGATTGAACTGGTAGAGACTTCAGGGCAGAGGCCGTACCTCCGATACACAGACGACATCTCCAAAAATCACCCAGGGGGACTGCGAGGGCGTAAACTGAAGCCAAAAGTTGTTATTCACCATGAGAACACAGAGAACCCAAGGCGCTGCTTTCTTAAACTCTTTAAAAAGTACCGTCAATTGCGCCCCCTTGATGCCCCAGATCATGCCTTCTACCTGCAACCTGCTCGGCACCCAACATCATCTTGCTGGTACTCCAGTAGACTACTGGGGCATACACTTCTTGGGAAAACACTGACACGTATTTGCAAGTGTGCAGGAATAGAGGGCTACAAGACGAACCACTCCCTCCGTGCTACTTCCACCACCAGGCTGTACCAGGCAGGTGTGGACGAACAACTGGTAATGGAAAGGACGGGGCACAGAAGTCTGGAAGGAGTACGTTCGTACAAAAGGATGTCAGACACACAAAGGGAGGCATTGTCTGACATCATAAATTTACAGAAGACGGTGACTCCTCCGGCTCCATCCACAGACTCTCAGTGCGCCCAACCTAGCACAGAGTGTAGATCTACAGCTCCATAAACTGTACAGTCTACCCACAGTAGCCACCTACTGCAAGGACTCAGTCTTCCATCGTGTAGATCTACAGCTCCACAAACTGTACAGTCTACCCACAGTAGCCACCTACTGCAAGGACTCAGTCTTCCATCGGCGACATTCCACAACTGTACCATCACGTTCAACGTCGGCATTGGTAGTTCTACAGCAGCAGGCGCACAGATAGGAGACCCGCCCAGGAAGCGAAGGGCCATGATCGCGTCAGATTCAGACTCGGACTAACTGTATCTCCATCTAGAAATATATCTCACTGTACTAATGAACTCTGTACCAGATCTACACATGCAGCGCACGCACGCGATAGCCTCAAGTCTCAATATACTCCACGTAACGTGGAAAATACGTGATTTATTTTCCACGCTCTACGCAATCTGATTGGTTGATTTAAAGTTACCGTAGTCTAAAATGTGTGTATCTGACCAAATTAAGGTTGCGTAGAATGAAGCTGGGATAATGCTATGGATGTCTCCATCTGATCTGATTTAGTCGAAGTGTCCTGTTCCAGAGAGTTCACACTTAAATAATAGTGCAGATGAAGGTAGTTGTACAGCCAAATAACGGAATGCAGAGATCTACTGAAAAATATAAATAGTTTATGTGACAGAAATTTATTGGTGTCCTGATTTCAGGAAAAAAAACACAAACTAGTCCAACTGGTACATGTACATCATCTGAAACACATGTGCATGAACAAAAGAGCAAGTAGTGGCTCCCCCCCTTCCCCCTTCCAACTCACCTAACACGGACATGAAACTTCTAGTCTCACCTCTGAATGTTACACAGAGATCAAACAATGTAAATGTACCTAAAGATCAAACAATGTAAATGTACCTAAATATACTCATACATACATGTACATGTGTTCTGGTGCCCCCTGCGTATATAAACCGGTGGTGCGCTAGACAAGCTGTGCGTATTTCGTGCTGATGAGAGCCAATATGCTGGAAACAGCACTGTCCAGGGATCGCAATATAGCTTGTCTAGCCCCACCAGATACATTTTTTTGATGTACATGTATACATGAACAACCATAGCACAGTACAAACAAAGAAAAAGGGAGAAAGAAAAAAGGTGTAAGCCAAATGTTAACCACAAACACACCTAAAAAAACATAAAATACCACGGCAACCTCACACCAGATTCAACATATACCTAAGAAATATTGATTGTTCAGCCTCATTGCCTTAAACTACATGTATGAGCCTCAATAATAAAAATTAATGCACACACACAGAGCAGATGTACACATGTACATGCACATGTACTGATGTATTGTGTCAAAGATAAACAATTAACACTCGGTGCAAAAAATATCGTACACATGTATGTATGTGCAACAAGAGAATACAGAAGAGAAAAAGGCAGAAACTCAGGAGTAAAAAAAAGGAAAGCAGCTTGCTATATACCTTACATCTTTTATAACTGGTAAAAGAAAATAAAAAAAAAAAAAAAAAAATAGAGGACACACTTCCTGATTGAAACAAAACACGGGAAAAGAAGGTGTAATCACACTTGGGGGTGCCCTCCTGAAATATACGTGTAAGACACACTTCCTGATTGAAACAAGTGACATGGAAACACAGGTGTGCTTTCCTGAAATAGAGGACACACTTGTTCCATTCCATATGTAGTACCTGAGTGCTGGTTGCCACACATGTTATTATTGGGTCCATTTGCAAGCCTTGTACTGCAGATAAATTCTCCCTGTAATGGAAGGGAAAGAGGGAGAGAGAGAGAGAGCAACAGGAAGATACTGCAATACAAATGACCTGTCCCATATGCACACATAGACATACATGCACATGTAAAACAGGTTTCAATGCATACACAGCACATTGGAACAACGCAATAACGGTACGAAGAGTACCATCATCGCGTACAACACATCCCTTTCCGTGCTTTAATTGATTTATTGTACTTTGCATCTTACTGGCTTTGTTTTCCTGTGTAAGAAAGGCTAAAACTATCACCGTTATCACGTGCCGTGCTGTATTGCGTGCGCCCCCACGTAAACTGTGCTGTATGATCGTTATAGCACTGGCAGCGCCTTTGATTCGCCCACGCAAAGTGCAATAAATATGTGTACATGTACATGAAGCCTGTGTAAGGGTATGAGTGGTGTACTACTCAGTGACACACTCCTTCCCTCCCTCCCTCCCTCCCTCCCTCCCTCCCTCCCTCTCTCTCCTTCTAGACTTCTAATCATGAGCAGTTACATAGATTACATCTCCATAGTATTTTAAACCAAACAGTGGCAGCACCTGGACCAGTATATAGATGTGTATATAGATGTGCCCACACCTCGTACAGCAGTTACTCGTGTTGGACCCTAGTTTGTGGATGGGAACATGGGAACTAAATTGCGGTCACACTTGGAGGTTTTGCAACTCCTGATTATATTTATGGAATCAACAAACTTCTCCAGTTGGGACAACTCCATAAATTAGGCTGTGCATGCACGGTAAGGGTTAATAAATATTTTAGGGGTGTCATAGCTATGTAAGGACACACAGGCCTGTATATGTACCCCAGCAAGCTCTCCCTGATAGGGATGCACGGAATTTCTTTAGGAATAATAGGCAAGCTTTTAAAAATAATAATAGGCAAAAATTTAGGTCACCGTACGATCGATAGCATGTATGGTTAGCTAGGGCCTTGAGAGTGGCTTTCTCTGCATAAATGACTTATCAGACGAACAAGCAGTACGAACAAGAAGGTATCACAATGTGAGTGGGCCAATATACTAGAACAAAATAAAAACTGGAGGGTCCATTAACAGAGACGCATCTACTTTGAGGAGAACACTGTACACATGTACAACTTGACTACACAGTGCTAAACCCTTGGTGTATATAAAACATGTACGTGTGAGAATCATTACATGTAACAAGAAGTATACAAAAATGTGTAAGCCAAGAGACTAAAAGAAAGGAGCTTGCTGCCTAACATTCCAAGTAGCATTTCTATCCTTAGCCTTTGTGCTTTAGAAGGCTCTGTAGTTGCTGATTATGGCTGTAATATAGCCATAGGATGTCAAGGTAAGCCATAACTTCTGAATGAAGCATTTATAACAAATATATTCTGATTCGTGTTGCACCAAAGTAACATTCTGAGAAATAGTCACACACACACACACACACACACACACACACACACACACACACACACACACACACACACACACACACACACACATGCCATGTATCTGTAAGCACCAGTTTAATATAGGCCACATTAGCACAAGTATATCTTACAGGTAGATTCTTCCAGGTTGGCTCTAATTAGAATTACCAGTACATATACAGCAGTACATATGGGTCTGTACACTTCCTGACCTAGTACCACTTGATAACACTGATCTTCTTGATACACTGTACACACATGTTGGTGCTTGTACAGAAAACCAGCAGGTGGTAGAAATATGCTCACTCCTCATAATGACAAAACTAATCTCACGGACGAGATACAACAAAGCTAGTGAACCTGCCCGCCCAGGGGACCTAGCTACTAGCTGAGCTGGTGGCAGTTCCTTACAAAGCAAACACATTTACTCACCAAGACTGGCAAGTCTGAAGAGAAGACGGATAAGACATCGTTAGCCGGACGTCACACGTAACAAAACGCCGAAATGCTAACATGCCAGAAAATGCAGAAAAGGACAATGCACACAGACGAGGCATACTGGCTGATGAAAACCTCATGCCACATGTGAATTATGGACATGCAGTATCATGCAGCTCCCCCCCCATCATCCAGTGCAGGTAACTATATAGTTTGGTCTCCCAAAGGTTAAGAAATGCATAAATATAATGGAGTTTAACGCTAATTAGACGTAGTTAATGTAGGATGTGCGAGTGTGGCTGGCAGTATGGCAGTGGTGCAGCTGGCGCGAGCATGCCCCTCGCGTTTCCATTACCAACAGCCCGGGCGTGATCAATACCAAAGGGGCTGGGGGGGGCCATTGAAGATGGTCAGCAGTATTGCCCCCATCCCTGCAAAACTGGCCAAGAAGATCCGGGCCCTAGAGTTTGTCGAGATGAGGGAGCTCCTCCCGGATAACATCGCCATGGCTGAGCGCCTGGCAGCACTTCCCTCAAGTGTGACACACGCCAAGCCACCCAGCGAACAAGACATCGGGGGTGACTTATCACATGGGTGGCCCACCCAGAACGGGTGGTAGACAAGTTGGCCTACATGCGTCTCCTCATTCGGGAAGCAGGCAAGTTCGGCGGCACGGGGTGGCTCATGTACGACTCTGTCTTCCGGCGGAACAATGAGGGAAAGGATGCCCGCTGGAATTATCTGGATGCATCCCTCGGAGAGGTGATATGGGAGTGCTGGAGTATGGAAGGTTCTGCATGGGCGGGGATGCTGATTCAAGCCTAAGAAAGTC
Organism: Theonella swinhoei; assembly: GCA_963970385.1. Classification (NCBI taxonomy): domain Eukaryota; kingdom Metazoa; phylum Porifera; class Demospongiae; order Tetractinellida; family Theonellidae; genus Theonella; species Theonella swinhoei. The sequence continues at coordinate 11,739,608 of OZ019948.1, read as the reverse complement.
CCCTGTGATGCATCCCTCCATCAGGTGTATATTGCCACCCCTGGGGAAAAGCCATTGGCACCATGCCGGTACTGCCAGGAGATCGATCACTCCTCAGGAAGCTGTGCTGTCGCTGCCTTGGTTCCCAAGACTACCCCCACATCTACTGACTCAGGCCCCTCCCACACCTGGAGACCCAACACTAAGGGAAAGCACCCCGCCCCATACCCCCTGCAGCGCCCCGTCTGCATGTCGTGGAATGCAGGCAGCTGCAGATTCCCAGGGAAATGTGGGTACGCGCATACTTGCACTATCTGTGAAGGCCCTCACCCTGCCGTCTACTGCTGCGACCCGAGAGTGCACCTGACAGCTCAGAAAGGGCCGGGGGAAGCTCCCCAGAAATGTGCGCCCCACGGAGGACCTCTCAGCGGCTGAAGGATGGCGCTTCCTGTAACAGAAGCGGGACGATGGCACTGAAGCCACTTACTCATCTCTAGAATAAACTCAGCACCATTATCATGCGATATATACCCATATACCTATCATTTGTGTTGTGGTGAAAACCTATGGCGCAACATAGAGGCGGGCAGGGTGTATCTTGGGCATGCTGAACTGGCCTTCGGGGGCAGTGGTATGGGTGAACTTTAGGAAGCGCAGGCGACATGCATGATGTTGAGCATCTCACAGTCTGTACATAGCTCGCTACAGCCCCTCGTTAGCATTTGATTATTCTCGCTTCTCTTCCACAGAGCACCAGGTGCTGACCTATGCTAACTTCTCCAAGGGCCGCTACCGCTTCACAGGGGACTTCCTTAGGCTTGAATCAGCATCCCCGCCCGTGCAAAACCTTCCATACTCCAGCACTCCCATATCACCTCTCCGAGCACTCCCATATCACCTCCCGAGCCCCTAGGTCCCTTCCCGACAGAGATCTTGCTGACTTCATCAGGCGCGGAACCACCAAGGGATTCCGCATTGGCATCCTGGACGAGAGGCACTTACAATCAGCCAGCTGGAACTTGAAGTCAGCAGATGACAATCCACAGGTCATTTCTGTGTACCTGGAGCGGGAGGTGGCTCTCGGCCGCCTATGTAAACTATATCCAGTTCCCTCCTCAACGGCAGTGCACATCAGCCCCTTTGGGGCTATCCCCAAGAAGCACAGGCCTAACAAGTGGCGCCTGATCGTGGACCTTTCATCCCCGGCAGGCCACAGCGTTAATGATGCCATAGTGGAGGACATGTGCTCAGTCACCTATGCTTCACTAGATCAGGCGGTGAAAATGACCCAAGCACTTGACAAGGGCTGCCTTCTGGCCAAACTTGACCTCAAGGAAGCGTACAGAGCGGTCCCTGTGCACCCCTCAGACCAGCGTCTCATCGCAGTCCAGTGGAATGGGGAGACGTACATTGATAGGGCCCTGCCCTTTGGACTTCGCTCGGCACCAAAGCTTTTCTCCGCCCTCACGGATGCTATGATGTGGTTCCTGTACGAACGGGGTGTTGAGGCAGCTCTCCATTACTTGGACGATTTCCTGCTCCTCGGCCCTCCGAGCTCGGTGGAATGTGCTCAGTCTCTGTCAACGACTCTGTCTCTCTGTGAGGAGCTGGGCTTTCCTGTTGCCCCAGAGAAAACTGAGGGCCCTACAACCGTGCTGACCTTTCTGGGAATTGAACTGGACACATCTTGTCAGGTTCTACGCCTCCCGTACGACAAATGGGAGAGACTCCTAGCTGTGATCCAGCAGTGGTTGTCACAATCGGCATGTCCTGCACCCCGGGGTTCGGGGAAGAAACGTGACCTCTTGTCACTGCTTGGACTGCTCAGCCACGCAGCAGTGGTGGTGCGGCCAGGCAGGGCCTTCCTCCACAGCCTATTCGATGCAGCGGCTGTAGCTCGAGAACTAGATCACTGGGTCCACCTCAACAAGGCAGCCCGGGCTGATCTATCCTGGTGGCACACCTTTCTCCATATATAGAATGGGAAGAGCATTATGCCTCCTTCTAACCCCTCCAGTGTGATCCGATCAGACGCGTCGGGATCCTGGGGTTGTGGGGCAGTCTACGAAAACCTATGGTTCCAGCTGCAGTGGCCACCATGATGGGAGGGGGTTACCATCGCCCCAAAGGAACTGCTACCCATTGTAATGGCGGTGATACTCTGGGGACCTCACTGGGCAGGCCAACGTATCTGCTGCCTGTGCGATAATGCAGCTGTGGTGGCAGCAGTTAATAAGGGATCAGCCAGGGACCCAGCACTGGCCCACCTACTGCGGCTGCTGGCCTTTGCATCAGCAGTACTCGACGTTTATGTCCCGGCATGCCACTTCCCTGGGGTTTATAATGTATCGGCGGACGCACTGTCACGAAATAGACTCCAGCAGTTCTTTCTCCTCAATCCTCAGGCCTCTCCAGTCCCAGCAATCATCCCACCGGAGCTGAGGGAGTTAGTCCTCAACAGAGAGCTCAGGTGGACATCACCTCATTGGATGGCGCTGTGGAGCAACTGCTGGAGAGCAGCGTTGTGCCTTCCACCAGCAAATCGTACAAGTCGGCCCAGCGTCGCTACGCAGCATTCTGCGTGAGGTTCCAGATACAGGAGCCTTTTGAAGACCTTCTCTGTCGTTATGTAGCTTTTTTAGCCCAACAGCACCTGAAGTATCGCACCATTAAGGTGTACTTGTCTGCGATCAGGTGTCTCCAGATACAGCAAGGCATGGGCAACCCATTTGCAGATGGGGCAATGCCTCGCCTCGAGTGTGTGCTGACCGGAGTGAAGCGGGTGGAATCTCGCACTGGAGTAGCACCACGCAAACGGCTGCCAATCACACTGGATATTATGCAACACCTCCAACGAATGTGGGTGGGTGATGAGCCGCATGATGAAGGCACCATGCTCTGGGCAGCTGTTTGTACGGGCTTTTTCGGTTTCCTACGGGCAGCCGAATTTACAGTCCCCTCCCCGTCTACATATGATCCCGAAGTCCACCTGAACCTAGGAGATCTGGGTCTGGATAACCACAGCAACCCCTCTGTAATACGTATCGCCATCAAGCAGAGTGAAACAGACCCGTTTCGGCAGGGTGTCCACATCTTCCTGGGGAGCACAGAGAGCGTGGTCTGCCCAGTTAGAGCCATCATAAGGTATTTGGGCATTCGCAATTCAGCCCCCTTCCCTTTTCACTACCAGCACAGGGGTGCCTCTTACAAGGGCATACCTGGTTGCAAATCTGCAGGCGGCTATTCGACAGGCGGGGCTGGACGAGCCTACAACGGGCACAGCTTCAGGAGTGGAGCGGCCACAACTGCTGCACAAAATGGCTTGGAGGACTCCCTGATACAAACACTTGGGAGGTGGCGCAGCGATGCCTTTAAACTCAAGATCAACAACAAGATCCCGCAAGCACAACTGTCGTCAGTCTCCCGAACATTGGCACGCTCCCGGTGAGGATGGCCGGCCATTAGCCGAAGGGACACTATAAGTGCAGATAGACATACCCTCATCTGTATATACTGTACTGTGTGCAAGGTCCATGTTCATTGAGAGGGGCACCATAGTAAGGCAGTTCATTAGGGCTTGCCCCTGTTATTATTGCTGATAGATATAAGGGGGGGCCCCAACCGCAACGACCCTTGCATGATACCTCCAAACCCTTCCCCCCTCCCAGCGGGTAGGGGGGATTAGGTGGCATAGGTGTGGGGGGGCAGATTGTCACGAGCAATCCTAACATTAAATGGAGTTTAATGCTAATTAGATGTAGTTAATGTAGGATGCGCGAGTGTGGCTGGCAGTATGGCAGTGGCGCAGCTGGCGTGAGCATGCGCGGTCCACCTGGCAAGAAAGCTGCTCTGAGCATGCGCAGAATTATTGGGCCACGAGGCAAGCGCTATCCGGCACCAGCAGCAAGTCGGCAGGCCAGGCAAGGCAGCGCAGCAGTGGCAAACTTCTCTCCCTCCCTCCCTCCCAATATCTCTCGCTCTATATTATTTCAATCTCTTCCTATATACTTGTTCCCTTCTTTCAAGCCGTCTATGGCATACAAGTCTATGTCTCGATCTCTTCTTTGCCCATCCTTGGATGTGGCCTTCGTGCATGGGTCGTTGGCGTAGAGGCAGCCATATTGGCTGAAAATCCCATGCCCTCGACAGAAAGTCAAGGCGGTCGGGCGCAGAGTGGGCGGGGCCCCAGGAAATGCATGGCGGCAGGGGCAAGCATTAATTAGGCCCAACAATAACTAGAGGTGCCCCTGCAATTATTGAGAGGGGCACCATAGTAAGCCAGTTTATTAGGGCTTGCCCCTGTAATTATTGCTGATAGATATAAGGGGGGGCCCCAACCGCAACGACCCTTGCATGATACCTCCAAACCCTTCCCCCCTCCCAGCAGGTAGGGTGGATTAGGTGGCATAGGTGTGGGGGGCAGATTATCACGAGCAGTCCTAACATTAACTGCATGTGAACGCATCATGCAGGTGCAAATCTCTAATTCACAAGTACTCACAGAACAAAAGTGTCCCAATTTCAGGGACTGTAAAAAGAGTGTTTGCAAGTATTTTCATTGTCTGTCTCTCCCTTCCCTCTTTTCACTCAACCACCCACTACTTACTCACCAACTGACTCACTCACTCACTCACTCACTCACTCAGTGTACTTGTAATGCAATCAAGCAATAGGACATTCTGAGAATAGGACACATTAACCAGACACATTACAGCATGTACACAAAGGGTTTGAAGGGAAGAATGAGAGAGGAAGTAACGAAGGGGAGGTGAGAGGGTGAGAGGGAGAGAGGGAGGGAGCTAGGGAGGCGGGTGGTTGAACTTACAATTGAGATTGTTTACCAGCCTTCAGACAAGGCTTCCCATGTTGGTCTGGTCTAATTAGAGGGGTTCCACCATATACATGTATATATACATACCTGCATTTGTCGAACTGCCACATCCTTGACACAGTGAACACACAGTTCAGGCCTCATTGGACAGGAGTCTTCTGGTGAGAGTCCAGAGACACATTCTGTCCTCACATCTTACACATCAGAGTAGTCACAGTCTGCAGTGTGAACCTGAAAATGACCATAATATTGGCTGTGTCATGTATACATGCATGGTGAAAAAGCACACACACACACACACAATGTTTTCCCCATGTGTGCAGTGGAGGTGAATTCCACTGGAGAAGGGCGGCCCACTCTCTGTGGTGTAGTCCACATTCCTTCATACTAACAACATGCTTGCTATCAAGTGGATCAAGTCTATAGTCAGACAAGTGAACATGGTAAGAGTCCCTGCTATGCTATTCTGCCAGTCGTACATATTCGACCGGCTTCTGGGCACAGCTCATTACACCACTCACAGCTACAAGCAACATGTACGGTCATTGCGCTTGCACTAATGATATTCATTATTGTGCGGTTTTGCTACGCTATGATTTATGATGTAATGAAACATTTCACTGCACAAGTCATTGATGCTAAGCAGATCAGACCCTCTCCCGCTTTATGAGAGAGTGTGGCTACGCCAGACTACACCAGGTGAGAGATCACAACCCAGCCATGTAATGAGCTGCACCAGAGGAGGTTGGAAATGGTGTAATTAGCGATCACGAGATGTGGGTGTGGTCTAAATTTATACATGGAGTTTGCCATTCGCATTGGATGGGGACTGTAGCTGAAGAACTTCGCAGAATTGAGGTCTGAGACTTAGCAGATGGCTAAAACAGAAGAAAAAAGCATTTGTGTTGAGTCCACATCCATTTAGTAGCCTTACCCCGCGACAACTACCAAGGTTAGTTAGATGCCTAAGTTAGTTGATTCCGAATACATTGTACATGTATGTAGTCATCTTCATGCAACTCCTACTTTTCAGGAGCCGTAATCGCCCAGAAACGATTGCTGACTTCACGTAGCATAGCAGTTACATGAGTTACGACTGGAAAACTAGGGACAGTGTAGGAATTCTTCTGTAGGATTATGAGAACTTTGCTTGCCATATCTAGCCATATGTGGTCCGTCTTAGGACCATATCTATTGTATTGTAAATTAGGCCACATCAGTTCACATGCACATGTTAACATTTATATTGAGTCCACATCCATCCGCCCTTCAGAATTTGTAAGCGAGAAAGTTGCTTGTGCTTCCCTCTGTCCTTGTTTGAAGGTGCCCTATCCTTAATGAGGTGTCCCTTGATGAGGTGTCCTTGTTTGAAGGTGTCCTATCCTTAATGAGGTGTCCTTGTTTGAAGGTGTCCTATCCTTATTGCATACCTTCTAATAGGTATAATATGCAGGTTAGCACCCTTCAGCTGTGTATGTACATATACATGAGTATACAATCGATCATGAGTGTCAAGTCCTCATTAGATGAGAAGTCTAGCTACTTTGACCATGGGTTGAAATAATAGTATACAATGTATGTGGAGAGTTAGTGCTTTTCATTTCATAATTCATGTTCCATACATGTGAAAAAACATATCTGTGAAAAAAACATGTATACATAAAAACATATCTTCAAAAAAAACACATGTACACATGTGGAAATGTCTGTGAGTCCGCCTTATTTCATAGGTTCAACCAAGAGCCAGGACTTGAAGTGGCAGCAGTGTTGGGAGGACAGTTGGACCTTTAGGAACACAAATAACTTCACATGCCGTATATGTAAGTCTATAAATTCTGCCTACAAGGGTGAGGGTTGTGAGAGTAAGTGTGTGGGTGAGGATGTGGGTGAGGGTGAAGGGGTGGGTGAGTTGTAAGAGGTAAGAGTCAGAGCACCTTCCTCTCCCACATTTGGTGCCCCTGAGATCAGGACACCTCACTAAAACATTTCCTGGGACCAGCACATCTCACTACTTGGGACACCTCTCCCTGTGTGTGTAATAATATAACGACACTTCTCCCCTCCTCATGTGTCCTTATTCTTACAAGTATGGATGTACGGATGGTAGTGCCATAAAGTAGATTGTAAGAACCCGAGTTCTTAACCCGGCCCTTTTAGGTACATGTAGTTATCTTAATACATGGGGAGTTCCCAGAGGTCAAAATGAGACAGGTAACACATATAGTCACAGTGCTCAAATATGGCTCAGTTTAACTGAAAACTGGCTCCTCACTTGTATCTTCCTGAGTGTTCTGTCAGTAGCAGGAGTGTTTTAACCCTCGGCGCGCATGTACAAGAGGGTTACTTGGGTATCTGTGTGTGTGTGTGTGTGTGTGTGTGTTAAGTCAAAAACTATGTCACGTACTTAACGGGCAACGAAGGTCAAAATATATATTTGTGGGGATTTCTCTGAAAACGCTCTGTTGCAGAGATACACTGCTTCCTGCATTGTAGGATATTGCAGCGACATTTTGCGTACTTTTTATACGGCAAAGCCTTCCAAGGGTCCTAAAAAGGCTAACAATAAGCTAACCTCTACCTGGAATACGAGTGGATGTAAGGCAGCAAGCTTTTTCTGCTTAGTCTCCGTCTTTTGCCTGTAGTCTCTGTATACTTCCCATTAACGTAATTAGAATGGTAATATATCTAGCACCGCTTTCAAAGATTCACACGCAGGTATGCCAAGGGTTCTGCACTTGCACATGCACACTTGCACTTGCACATGCATATGTGTAATAACAAGGGGTGTGGTCCCTACGCGCAAGACTTGAGCTCCCCCTGACAACTTTTCTAGAACCGCCCCTGATCCAAGCTGTACATGTCTGGCCCCACCAGATTTTTTTTTCCTCATGTACATGTAAAGTTAGTTAATTAGCCCGAACATGGAAACACAATTTCACAAACATCAATGACAAGTCATTTTTGGTGGAGCCTGAAAAAAACGGAGGATCCAGCTGGGATTCAAACCCAGGACACTCTTACCATTGAGCCACTGGATCTCTGGAGCGTAGGATTGATGTTAATATCGTACACCCAGACAATGACTTGGCATATACAACATGCAAAGCATATGCTATACTGTCACAGAGTGTCACAACCCTTTACATTCACTATAGAATACACTCTGTGCAACACGCATACACAAGGCAACTGTGCATCCCTGCAAGGTCTGATGACATGATGCACCACTGGACTAAACATTAGGGTTTGTGTCTCCATTTACCCACCACTCTCCCTCCTCTTATTCCCCTCACTTACACATACAGTTTAGTGCCCTAGCCCTTGTATCTTTCTGAGTAGTCTGAGTAAGTATTCATATAGATGGAGTGTTTTAGGTATTTGTGGTATCATCATTAACCCTCCGCGCAACACTCATTTAGCCCCTTTAACAGTTTCTTGTGCTATGAACATTATGCACAATTCCACCAGTCACACATGGGGTGTGATTTGAAATGTATGTGAATTGGTATGTGTATACGTAGTGGTTACATGAGATGCATGGTAGAATGCACCCCAATTGAAGCTATTTTGTTTGCTGTTAGCCTCCTTTCTCGATTGGTGTCAGCCTCTTGCCAAACACTGTATAGGTTATAGGTTAGATCTATTGCGTGCATTCCTAGACAAGTGAGTAGTGACCAATTACGGATTTTACAGTTTGATTAAACCCTTTGAACACTGCTCACTGTTCCACTCTATGCCCCTCCTCTCCCTTCCTCTACCCACACTAGGGTGCATACACTCACATTCTTGTTAGAGCTGATGGTCTAGAGTGTGGTCAATGTGTGGTCAATGTGTGTGTGTGTGTGTGTGTGTGTGTGTGTGTGTGTGTGTGTGTGTGTGTGTGTGTGTGTTGGTTGTGGGGGAAGGAAGAGATAGATGAAAGAGGGGGGAGAAAGGAGCGAGTACAGGGGTGGGAGGGCTTTTGTCCACTTCACCTGGGTGGCAGCCAGGTGTCTGCATATGCTTGGCCTAGAGGTCCGCCAACAGCCACACCACCACCTGACCCACACATAAACCATAGCAGAAGGAAGTTTTAAGTTATTTTTTGAGCCGGTCATCAGGGAAGTACCCAGCTCCATCACTGCATGGCCGCAGGTTTCGGTCCCTTTAACCTTCCGACCTGCGGTCACCTCCGGAACTGGGCGGGACCACTCCCACTGTGTGGAGTCCGGCATAATCCATTATATAGGGCTATATTACAATATTAGTGGATACTACAGTCCAAAGCGGTAGTGCACTAAGTATTATGGTTTCCATGGGTACTACACAGTTTACATGTATCTAGTATAGGTATGAATAATGTTGTATACATAGTGGCCAATGGTTTACTTAGAGGAATTAGAGTACAGCTAAACGCACCTTTTGATTTTGAGAAGATCAGTGTTATCAAGTGGTACTAGGTCAGGAAGTGTACAGACCCATATGTACTGCTGTATATGTACTGGTAATTCTAATTAGAGCCAACCTGGAAGAATCTACCTGTAAGATATACTTGTGCTAATGTGGCCTATATTAAACTGGTGCTTACAGATACATGGCATGTGTGTGTGTGTGTGTGTGTGTGTGTGTGTGTGTGTGTGTGTGTGTGTGTGTGTGTGTGTGTGTGTGTGTGTGTGTGCACCACTGGATCAAAAATTAGGGCTTTTGTCTCCATTTTACCCACCACTCTCCCTCCTTCCCCTCTTTAATCCCCTCACTCACATGTACAGGTTAGTGCTCAAACGTGGCCCAGAGTCATTAACTACAAACTGGCTCCTCTCTTGTGTCTTCCTGAGTGATGTTTAGGTATTCGTGGTTACTTCATACTATCAAAACTCCGCATGGATTACTTACTGAGAGATTGTACATTCGACTAGGTCCTTGAATCTGGAAAATGGTCAATTGACACTTCTCACTGGTATAGATATTGTGTGGGATAGTGTACAGGTGGGTTTCTTTTAGCGTGGTTCCCAGGCCTTTCTAGCCGGAGTGTGAATGGGGAAGTTAGTCAGTTATACTTGAAAACACCACCACCTTAAGGTGACTACATATGATGTTAATTACGTTAAGGTTGTACTCATGTTGCCTTGTTAGAGATGATGCTCTAGAATGTTGTCACTGTGTGTGTGTGTGTGTGTGTGTGTGTGTGTGTGTGTGTGTGTGTGTGCATGTGCGTGTGTGTGTGCGTGTGTGTGTGTGTGTGTGTGTGTGTGCATGTGTGTGTGATTCCTGACCTGTTTTCTTCTCACTGCAGGTCTCTCAACTATGGATGCTGTTCCCACTTATCTGCAAGGAGGGATGGCAGTTGCTTGTAGAAGTTTATTGCTTGTTTGGTCAAACTACCTATAGCAGACATCACGAGGGGAACGAAGGAGGAATGCTCGACTCAATCTCTCACTCATTGCCCATACACTCTCATGCCTCCTCCCCAGAAACCACTGGCAAAACACCTATCAAGGCTGGTGTTACAGTTTGAGGATGCTAATGGATTAAACACCTTGAAATATAAGAATGTCTTCTCACGCCATCCTCCTCAGAAACCACTGGCAGCCATGTCCAATCTGGCTCCATCCGTTGTGTTAGCACTCTGTCCAGACATGGTCTCTCCTTCACACTTGGACATCATTGCATACCTCAGACAATATATTACGTTTAGGTTGCATAGCACTTTTGGCTGTCATCTGGTCTGCCTAGACTTGGTAGGCGTTTCTAACGTACGTACGTAACTCTGACACTCAAAATGGCTGACTCGAAATTAGCGCGTAATTGTGACGTCAGCTGCACAAGGTCTATAGGACCTTTCACGGAGGTAGTTGTGGTCTCGGCTATAGGACCTTTCACGGAGGTAGTTGTGGTCTCAGCTATAGGACCTTTCACGGAGGTAGTTGCGGTCTCGACTATAGGACCTTTCACGGAGGTAGTTGTGGTCTCACCCAGACTCATGGAGCAATATTTATAGGGTCAGACGAAACGGAAGTCACGTGTGAATAAAATGGTGCATCCCATGACAACCGTAACTAGGATCCAGGATCAAGCCTTAGCCTAGCCGGCTAGCTCTAATATGATCTAGGCAACGAGACAAGGCGCCGGCGCCAGGCCGGCCGCGCCGGACGGCTACGTTTGCGCGTTGCACAGGGACGCATGCGCACTGACGGGTTGATGGCAATTGCATTTGAGTGCGCTGGCCCAATTATATAAGCAAGGAAAATACATTCTGTGTCATGACACAATACTCATGTTTATCCCACCACATGACCTCAGCTGTATACAAACACATTGTACTGGCTGAGATGCTTATTATCATTCAGCCTGCTTCGCTCTGCCATTCAGTGTGTACATGTATGTGGGACTCAGTCATCCAGGGGCCACCCAGTAAAGCTGTCACCAATAGGTCTGGCATCCAATGAAGCTAGTCTCCAGCACAATATAACTCTTTCAACTTAGTTTACTTGTGAACCCCTTCTTGTTTGTTTTTATTCTCTATTGGGTATCCCTTTTCTCTTGTGTATCAGTTGTAATTGCATTTGTGTTATTTGTTCAGTGTTAAGTCCTGTGTCAGGGTTTCTTGAAGAACTCATCAAGCTCACGTCTAGTAGGGGCTAGCTTCTGCAAGTGTGTAGTGGTAGGCACTACTACATGTACCAGTACTACTGGAAGGTTCACTACAACTAATTACCTTCATTCTCACTGCTTGAAGTGTGATAGTTTACTAATTTTATAAAAGCAGTAAATGCTTTGACACACTGAAGATGTACTGGTAGTTTACTTCTATCTAGTTTCCTGAACCTGAACTGCCCAGTAAATGCTCAGTATAGCATAACTGTAATCTACTGTAGGTATACATGGAAGTAAGTACACAGTAAAACAATGCCAGGGAAAATGTTCCAATGTAATGATAAAAGGTTACAGTCAACAGACACATACATCATGCACTAAGCATAGCATTCATATCCTGTATTATACTATCAGCATTGTGTGATGTTCCCATAGCAGATCTAACCATTGCACCACTACGAGATTTTGCAAATGCTATTAGTTCATAAAACTCTCGAATTCTCCTAATCTTCTTTTGTTGTTCAAGTTTTGTCTCAGACATTTTCTTGATCAGCTCAAAATTTTCTTCTCGGCATGAATGAAGTTTTTGAATAAGTGTTGCTCGGCAATCAAGTAGATAATTGGATGAATACGGCTTTCCATCTTCCTGTCTATATGTATCATAAACATTCATCTCCAACATTTCTAAATCCTGATCTCCAATTTCACTAACAGCTGCATCCTCATCATTTTGATAGTCGTTGGTCACAGAGCTGGAATCAGTAGAATTATGTGAAAAGGTGTCATTAACATACGTATGTGTCTCTTCCAATGAATCATTGCTTGCTTTAACACCAACACCACATATTTTAACTCTTCTTGTTTTTTGTTGTCTCTTTTGTCGTCTGCGCTTCTTTCTCTTTATCTCCATGCTTGGTCGTCCCATTTATACTCAAAAATGATAGAGGATATATAGCAAAGTGAGCAAAAAAGTGTAAGAATATTCTATTGTGAACATTGCTACCATATAACAACAAAGCCTGATTGACAAACATGCAGCTACAAAACCTAACATGTTGACAGCCATACAGCCACAAAGTCCAACATATCAGACTGACAGCTATACAGCCACAAAGCCCAACATATCAGACTGACAGCCACGCGGCCACAAAGCCCAACATATCAGACTGACAGCCACACGGCCACAATGCCCAATATATCAGACTGACAGCCACACGGCCACAAAGCCCAACATATCAGACTGACAGCCACGTGGCCACAAAGCCCAACATATCAGACTGACAGCCATGTGGCCACAAAGCCCAACATATCAGACTGACAGGTATACAGCCACAAAGCCCAAAATATTAGACTGACAGATATACCGCTACAAAGCTCAACATATCAGACTGACAGCTATACAGTGGCGGATCTAGGATTTGGTAAAGGGGGTAGCATGTCGCGGCGGGCGCGTTTTGAAGCCACACCCAGTTAATCATATCATATTATGCGCGCGCGCGAATGATGACCTGTGTGCATGCACGTATACAGGCATATGCGCTATAGCCGTCCGTAAATACTTATTGCTTGCTAGCGCTAACGCACGCTTGCACGCGCGGCGAACGCAAATTAGCATGAAATAACAGTAAGTCAGCTGCGCGTGTTCGTAAGATAAGAGCTATTATACAGTCGCAGCAAAAGGGGGTTTCAGTGGAAACCTCTGAAACCCCCCTAGATCCGCCACTGCTATACAGCCACAAAGCCCAACATATCAGACTGACAACTATACAGCCACAAAGCCCAACATATCAGACTGACAGCCATGCGGCCACAAAGCCCAATATATCAGTCTGACAGCCATGCGGCCACAAAGCCCAGCATATCAGACCGACAGTCACGCTGCCACAAAGCCCAACATATCAGACTGACAGCTGCATGCCCACCAAGCCAAACATATCAGACTGACAGCCACAAAGCCCAACACATCAGACCGTGACAGCCATACGGCTACAAAGCCCAACATATCAGACTGAAAGCCACATGGCCACAAAGCCCAACATATCAGACTGACAGCTATACAGCCACAAAGCCCAACATATCAGACTGACAGCTACGCGGCAACACAGCCCAACATATCAGACTGACAGCAACGCAGCCACAAAGCCTAACATATCAGACTGAGAGGTATACAGCCACAAAGCCCAACATAACAGACTGACAGCTATACAGCCACAAAGCCCAACATATCAGACTGACAGCCATGCGGCCACAAAGCGCAACATATCAGACTGACAGCCACGCGGCCACAAAGCCCAACATATCAGACTGACAGCCACGCGGCCACAAAGCCCAACATATCAGACTGACAGCCATGTGGCCACAAAGCCCAACATATCAGACTGATAGCTGCATGCCCACAATGCCCAACATATCAGACCGACAGCCATACGGCCATAAAGCCCAACATATCGGACTGACAGCTGCATGCCCACAAAGCCCAACATATCAGACTGACAGCCATACGGCCATAACGGCCATAAAGCTAGGCTCACAGTCGCAGACCAGCTTTAGAACTACACTGGCATGCATATGCATCTACGTCCAATGTTATAATATTGTCCTTACCCACTTTTCCTCTGGGTACTTTGTTTGGCACTCTTAGCTTCTCTCTTCGCGCATGGGATGCCCGCTAACACGTAATTAGAAATGACCGCGAGCATGCGCAGAGTGACAAGCGGTTGCTCTTGTGCACACGCTTGACTTTGTTACAAAACTCCCGCATAACTATTGCAGGGAACAACTGTGATACAAGAATCATCATTAATAAAAACGGTGTAAGCACATCTGCAAATTATACGAGAGGGGAATGTAAAATTGCCTAGATTGGGCATGAAGATGAAATGTGTCAGGCATTTCCCAAACTTCAACAGGGTTTGGGTAATAATTTTTTTGTTGTTGTAAAGGAAGCACTTTAAGTAACACAATATCTTTAGTGACTTCAGTCTCTGAGTTTAACACGACTGCACACATTACAATATTTACAATAAAGCAGGGATTTCTTTTGGATTCACCATTTGCAAACTTGTAACTAGCCATAACAAGAGAGCTACTCTTCTGTCTAGAGAAATATGTTCCATGGAGATCTCCATTAAATAATACTGATTTTGATTCTTTGTGCAAAATCAATGTGCGGTGATATTCCTCTCCAAAATATGTAGACAAGCAGGTATTGATCAACTGAATATCACTGGAAACAAAACCCTTCTCCTTTATTGGAGGTAGAATTTTACAGTTTCCATTAGCTTCTAATAGCGAACTCCTTTCGAAAGGACTAACAATGTGCAAGTACATCCCTCCAACCGAGGTTACATCCTTATTAAAATGTAAACATTCTACTACATTTTTAAGCACATGTGTTAACTCAACATTTGGCCACTGTGTAGCACAAACCTGCTGAGCACTAATAAACTTTCTGAATAACTGTACTTCTACAGCTTTGTTACTTGTGTGAAAACTTCCTAGAATTCCATTCATCCGTTCAAAGGCAAAAAGCCAAAAAGCAGTGGCAGGGCCAAAGTCCAGGAGACAGTCTTTCATATGGCAATGAAGGTGAAGGTTAGGATAACATTCATGTTTTCCAAACTCTCACTCTCTCAAACAACAATATTTGTGAATTAATTCATCTGCAAGTTCAATAGCATTATGTGTAATCACTCGGGAACAGAGCAGAGAACACGCTTGCACAAAAACAACCCACATAGAGTACTCTGTGTGACTCAACACAGGCTTAAAACAAACAATTGAATACATCAAAATCCAATTCTTCCATTGCTGTGATTTAAAGTTTGCAAATCCATTTTCTACTTTTCGTGGAAGGCGACCAAACCCAGCAGGTGTAATAAATGCATCAACTTCCTTTGAATGCATGAAAAGTCTCTAGATGGATTTCATCATAGCTTGACAAATGTTTTTGCACTTCCTAAGAGCAGATTATGCATGGGATCAATCATACACTATAATATGGAAGGGTAAGCAAACCTGTGTAGCGCACTCCATCAGATCTCTCAATATCTTGTCTTTCCTTTGTAGTTTTAGCATGCTTATGTTTCATTGCCGCTTGGACAAAATCGCTATGATTTCTAGGGATCCAATTATTTCGATCAAAGCCGCTATAGTCAGGTTTCTCTCCAAATGATGCTGTTGGAAACAATTTTGTACATTTATAACAACCTTTTCTTGCATTATGGGACACAAACCCTCCAACTTTTCTCATTGCAGGAGAGTCACAAGATATGCATATCAGAGCTGCTCGGATAGAGATAGTTCCTGTTGGTAAATCAACTTCTGCACCCCTCCATAAAAGCAACAAATCCTCAATAAGGGGCTAATTGACGAACACCTACACGAGATCTCATTCCCCATCACCGCTTTTGGCGGGGAAACCTGCTAAAGCCAGCTGTATATAGTGTCATGTCTAGTGCCAAGCGACCAAGGAGAAGCGGACAGCAGGAGAGTCGAGACGCGTAAGTCAGTTCATAGGTTGGGAGGGTTGCCATCAGTTTATGTGACCGTTTAGGCAGCACCCATTGGGAACTTCTATGGTAGATCTGCTCCTTCTCGTGAGCCCAACCATTGTGATGATTCCCTTCACTGGCAACCGGGTGTTTCTCTTCCTCTTGGTCAAACTTCCTCTTGGTCAAACAAGCACTCCAACACGCCAGCCTTACCCACCGTTTTATTCGCTTAGTCAGCAGAGCGGCTTAACCGATGATGAAACTGAGGAAGAACGAGAACCATCGTTGCAGTCAACCCAGAAAGCAATTTTATCATCACAGACAGCCATGCAGAAGATGGATGAGCTTTTGAATCGAGTGGATACCTTAGAGAATTCTGTCAAGGATACCTCCATTTCATCCTCTTGTAGTAGTGCTGACGAGAAAAAACGAAAGAAGCGATTGCCTTCAGAGTTGTGTGTAAGCATATTTCTCTTGTTTTCTTATAAATGTATCAATTTCCTCACTATAGGGAAAGGTTGCCACTGATCCTCTTACAAGACGCCTCACGCGATTTAGGCGGTAAATCGTTTGCCCTGCGCAGTTTGGAGCACGTTGAAGTAGCTACACTAGCGATGGATGCTGAACTGTCCCCCGACCAAGTGGCAGAGTTGTCTTCTGCAGTTGCTACTGCTGTGACTAGAGCTTTTAGCACTCGGACTCGGACTCAAAGCTCCCAAAGTCAGCAGAGCAGCAATGGTCTTGGGACTACGCCAGCAGGAGAAATGAGGTAGTCTAGTACTTATCTCTGGCTATTATGAATTTTCTCAATGTTCATCTTCCACTTGGTTTTGTGAGATCTCCCTGAGATAAGTGTCCTCTCATAAATATCATGTATTGTGCTATGTACACTATACGTATTTACATGCCTGTTTTGCATACATACTGGCTAGGTAACCTTGTATAAAAGGACTTATAGCCAGATGTGTATATGTGCCTTCAAACACAAATGAATACCAATTGCACTATATGTCCTTCCATCAGCAAAGCCCAGACAGGTATGTATGAGCCCTAGAGGGTCTCATACATACCTGACATGCTGCATGCACTGATCTCACTCCCACTGTCCTAATTATACATACTTTCTCTCACCAGAGATCCAAGACTTCCCTCATTTCTGAGAAGAAGTGCTTCTAAGTCAAAGAAGGGGAAAGCACCTAAAATTGTGCAGTACAATAGGGATGTGATGTGCTTACCCAGTAGCTATGGGGATGGAGGGTGGAATAGTATCTCAGTCCCAAGAGGAAAGCAGAGGGCAATCCTTGCTAAGTTGGGGCTTCAGGGGAAGGTTACCCTTAGCTCCGATATGTTCACCGACATGTGTATCTATACTTGTGTACTGATTTGTGGTCACCTATTTCAATTCCACCCCATGAAATTCCAGACCATGATGTGAGGGACCTGGTGGATAAGGTGATACAGTTGCATTACATGCAGCAGTCTCAAAATATGCACGTGCTATATTCACCAAATTAAATTTCTTTTTACAAAGATCTCTTTAGCTGGTAACGATGAAGCACTGAGAGGTGTTTTGCAAGAAGAGACTGTTCTGACATGCATGAGTGACGTTGGCTTTACTAAACCACTGTCAACAGTCCGTCTTGCTGATAAAGATGAGATTATATCTACTATCGTGACATTTCACCTTTTTATCAAAGTAAAAGCAGTCATGGACCAATTCAAGGAAGGATTGGGGGTTGCTGGTCTTCTTCAGCACATGAAGAAATATTATGATCTCATGACACCACTGTTTGTGAATGAAAGGAGCTCTCTTACTTCTAGTAAGAGATATATGGTCTTATGGAATGTTTCATCTCCTATTGTGTATGCAACACACACTATAATTTCATTCAGGTCAAATAAGGCCATGTTTACTGCAGTCTATTCTGACATGGGGACAAGTAAAAGGCAAGCAGAAGAACAGACATATATCCACTTTTCAGATTTTTTGGATGAATGTGAAGGTATTGCATGTTGCCATTGTCTATAATAACTATGCATCTATATTACATTTATCCTTGCAGAAGAATTGGAATGTACCCTATGCGATGTATGCATTTTTTTTCACGGGGGCAAGCCACCCTCCACCTCTTGGTTTTCCACAAAAACCAACCCTTAAGTTTCTCCATCAGGGAAGACCATTTCCATCAGCATCAACTTGTTCACTGATTTTATATCTTCCTACACTACATTCTACTTACGAAAACTTCAAGGAAGCCATGTTACTTGGAATTAAGGGGAACGATGGATTTGGAGCACCATGAATTTACATTAATTACCAAGAAACAGTTTTGTTGTTTAATCTGAACTTACTAATTCATTATTGATAATTCTCAGGTATTAAACAGTCATTTATATGTATAGATAACTGCATTGTAATTGTTATTTCGGTACAAATCAGCATGCATAAGGAACCACAAACAGTGCATAAACGAAAAAAACATGTACATAAATCAGTATGCTACCAATTTCTAACTGTATATAATTGGTGAACATATAAAGAGTTGAATGACATAAGAGTAAAAGATGATGTGTTACTGTTACATGAAACACTCACCACATCCACCTTGTATGTGTGTTCCAACAGCTTCCATGTATAAATTTGAACCAAACCCAGTAGATATTACATTATTCAGAATTCTTGATAGTTCAGATTGCAAGATGGGACACACTGATTCCGGTGTATGAGGAATATCAACTACAGTTATGTCCTCCATTCCATGCCCTGTCAAATCAATTCCGTGATAGTCACCACTAGTGAGAGAATTAGAATTCACTTGACTTTCAGTTTCGGTTTGATATCTTTCTAGAAGTCCTAAAGTATATAAAGCTTCAGGAGTCATGCTTTGCTCGGTAGAAAGACAATGCTGATTCCAACTCTGTAAGAACTCCTGAAGACAACGGTTTACTTCTGGCAGAATAGTGAGATGAACACAAAATAGATCAGTATCATTGAGTGGATCAAGAAAACCATCATCCTCAAGCCCATACAATAAATTATAGAAAATTTGGCCTACACATCTGAAAACATCACTCCATAGCCTTTCAATTCTTTGATTATGAGTTGAAGAGCCTGTGATGATGCATGAAGGCTCCATATTTCTATGATACAGCATATATCGCCAAATGTATTTTCCCCACCTTTATCACTTCTAACCTTATCAGGTAGACCAAAAGCAGAAACAGCATGGGAAAAGAAAGACACAACAGTGGCAGCTTGGTTGTTGTTAGCACACTTTAAGTATAGTATTTTTCTAGAAAAGCCATCAATGGCACCATGAATGACCATCCTCCACCGAATTAACTTATGGTGAGAGTCAAGATGCCAAACATAATTCGCATAAGGAACTGAATAAACTCTTCGATGAATAACAAAGCGTCCTCTAGCAGCTACACCTTGAGGATCCACTCTATGTATAGATGCCCTTAATCTTGCCCGAGGGATACGAATACCAAGCCGAGCTATGTGCCCAGACATCATAACTTCCCCATCATTTGGGTGATCCACTTTCACTCTTCGAATAAGTGAGTCAAGAGCATCATCACTAATAATTGAATAGCCACCCATTGGTCGTCCTTCCTCAATCATTCTCCGATATATAGTGGATCTACTCACACCCAATAAAACAGCTACCTTGGTCAAACTCAGCTTGAGAGAGCACAGAAATTCTACATCATCTAGATTCACGTCAGCTCTTGGACGACCCAGTGTGCCAGCTTCAGACCCGTGGTCCACAAGATTTGGAGATGACCCCTGCCCAGTTGATGATTCACCCTGAGCCGTATCTGCCTTCAGGAGTACGTTATCTAGGCCAGGGCTCAGCACTTATTCTCTCGATCTTTAGAGGGCGTCAGATGGAAACGTATAACAGGAAGTCGATTTATGAAACCGGAAGTCGATTTATAAAACCGGAAGTCGATTTACAAATGTCACAGTCGATTTATAAATGTCTTAGTAGACATATAAATGCGAAGGTCTATTTGCAAATGTCACAGTAGATATGTAAATATCACAGTTGATTTACAAATGTCATAGTAGATATAAAAAAGTAAAGATCTATATATAAATATCACAGTTGATTTATAAATATCATAGTTGATTTATAAATATCGCAGTGGATATATATGTGTTGTGGTCTATTTCCAAATATCTCAGTGGTTATGTAAATATCGCAGTTGATTTACAAATGTTGTAGTGCATATATAAATATGAAGGTCTATTTGCAAATGTCACTGTTGAGCATTACATTTGATTTGTAAGTAAAAATGACAATTTTGGGTCATCAGATGAATGCCATTTTGGGACAAACGGCGTGCTGGTCCTAGGAACTGTTCAAGTAGGTGTACCACATTCCTGTATTGGTTAATAAAATATCAGCGTCAATATACATATATGTAGTATGATGTATTAAATGTCCCCGTACATTTATAAATACTCCAGCAGATTTAGATATATGACAATAAATATATAAGTAGAACAGTCTATATATAAATTGCACCAAAACGACACTTTTGGAACAAACGGCACCTCATAGATTTCCCTTGGGTAATCTAACACACTTCAAGCAGTGTCTCCTCTCAGGATCTGAAAAATATATAAGCTTTAAGCTCTGGCATCGTATAAGGGCTAGGGGTAGTTATTAAGTAGTTAAAGATATCGTGATACTCTACCACTGGCCAGTTCTGCCAGTCTAAACATCTCTTACCAAGCTCCAGATTGATTGC
This sequence comes from Theonella swinhoei, assembly GCA_963970385.1. Lineage (NCBI taxonomy): Eukaryota > Metazoa > Porifera > Demospongiae > Tetractinellida > Theonellidae > Theonella > Theonella swinhoei. Next base: position 11,718,968 of record OZ019948.1, on the reverse strand, counting down.
CAGGTAAGGGTCCCTGATTCCACCGAGTAGAGCTAGCTTCTCACTACAACAGGACTTAGCTGACTCTTTCAAGCTATAATACCAGCTAAAAAGGCTATTCCAGCTTCGATTGCAGCCACCAGCGCTGAGCTGACACTCAAGACCTGAAGACGCATGTACATGTACGTAGATTTGACACTCAAAATGGCTACCTAGAAACGCTGACTCTTCCAAGCTATAATAGTAGCTAGAAAAGGCTATTTCAGCTTCGATTGCAGCCGCCAGCACTGAGCTGACACTCAAGACCTGAAGACGCATGTACATGTATGTAGATTTGACACTCAAAATGGCAACCTAGAAACGGTTGCCACGTAAAAATTACGTAACCACACAAGGTCTATAGCCGAGACCGCAACTACCTCCGTGATGGATGTCGAAATCCAAGAGCGCATTGACATCAACCCCTGAGTCACAGAGCATTCCAGCCAAACAGGCCTGTTTTGAAGACCCTGGTTTTTTCATCGTGTTCGCAGACCGAGCTTCAGTTCATGCCCTTTTGGGGTCCCAGAACACCAGGGGTGCACCGTCACCCGGCTTCCCCGACATACCCCTACAAGGAAACAATCCGAACACCAGTTTTCAGTCATTCCTTGATTTTTTGGATGACGTGGGATTGGACGCCAGAATGACTCCGGTGATGTTAACGAAAGACCGCTACCGACAGAGACAGCCCGGGCTGTACCATGGGCTCAGTGGCCATGTAGCCAATGCCTTCGAACAGGCACTGGGCAACTATCGCTGGAGCGTGCCTCAAGGGCAGTCTGCTGGCAAATTGTTTCTTGTTGCCCCCTCAGGCCCTGGGGCCACTGTATTTACACAGATACCACTAGGGCCATTTCAGTGAACTGATTGTTGTAATGTTGAACTAGATGTACATGTATGTAACTGATTGGCCATTTCAGTGAACTGATTGTTGTAATGTTGAACTAGATGTACATGTATGTAACTGATTGGCCATTTCAGTGAACTGATTGTTGTAAGGTTGAACTAGATGTACATGTATGTAACTGATTGGAGATTACATGAATATGTTGCTGTGATGTTGAACTAGTGGATTGAGAAGTACAGACTAACTCGCGCTTGGTACGAGGTGGGTGTGGCTACGCCAGACTAGACTGTAGTGTGATAATAACATGATGTTATATTTTCGAGCACACAATTTTCACTGATCAAGTAATAATAATGTACTGTGTATGGACACCTGGGGGGTCAACCAACCCTTGTAATCTGACGGACACGTAAAGATTGAATCTGTGATAATTTTTTTAGACCTGCCTTAACTACACCAAGTAAAGTTTTAATGGAATGGCATTCCAGGAGAACAATGGGCATGTTGTGTTTGCTGTAGGTTAGATTGCACATGTACATGTGTGTGGGGAGAGTTTACTATCCATAAAAGACTCTTTAACCCACTGCCCCAGTTTTCAAGGCTGTCCTGCTCCCATATGCATGTTGTGTTGTGTGGTGTTGTATGTTTTGTGTTTGTGTTATTTGGGGGAGGAGGGATTCCTTTCTGTTATTACTTTATCTGGCTGTTATGCTAGATACCATTTACGTGTATGCATACTAATGTGCATGTATCATCCTATGGCATATTACACACATCACTCTACAGTAGAAAAAAGAAAAGCAGCTTGCTATATATCTTACATCTTTTACAACTGGTAAAAGAAAATAAAAGAAAAAAAAATAGAGGACACACTTCCTGATTGAAACGGAACATGGGAAAAGAAGGTGTAATCACACTTGGGGGTGCCCTCCTGAAATATACATGTAGGACACACTTCCTCATTGAAACAAGTGACATGGAAACACAGGTGTGCTCTCCTGAAATAGAGGACACACTTGTTCCATTCCATATGTAGTACCTGAGTGCTGGTCGCCACACATGTTATTATTGGGACTATCTTGCAAGCCTTGTACTGTAGATAACTTCTCCTTGGAAAGAGGGAGAGAGATCGAGGGAGCAACAGGAAGATACTGCAATACAAATGACCTGTCCCATATGCACACAAACAGGTTTCAATGCATACACAGCACATTGGAACATTGGTGTGTATGCATTGAGGATCTGTACGTATTAGTTAAAGCATGGAAGGAAGTGCTGTAATAACGGTACGATGAGTACCATTATCACGTACAGCACATCCCTTTCCGTGCTTTAATTGATTTATTGTACTTTGCATCTTACTGGCCTTGTTTTCCTGTGTAAGAAAGGCTAAAACTATCACCGTTATCATGTGATGTGAACGCATCATGCAGGTGCAAATCTCTAATTCACAAGTACTCACAGAACAAAAAAGTGTACCGATTTCAGGGACTGTAAAAAAGAGTGTTGCAAGTATTTTCATTGTCTGTGTTCCCCTTCCCTCTTTTCACTCAACCACCCACTACTTACTCACCAACTCACTCACTCACTCACTCAGTATATTTGTAATGCAATAGGACATTCTGAGAATAGGACACAAACCAGACACATTACAGCATGTACACAAAGGGGTTGAAGGGAAGAATGAGAGAGGAAGTAACGAAGGGGAGGTGAGAGGGAGAGAGGGAGGGAGCTAGTGAGGCGGGTGGTTGAACTTACAATTGAGATTGTTTACCAGCCTTCAGACAAGGCCTCCCATGTTGGTCTGGCCTAATTAGAGGGGTTCCACCATATACTTGTATATATATAGAGGGGTTCCACCATATACTTGTATATATACATACCTAATTAGAGGGGTTCCACCATATACTTGTATATATACATACCTGCGTTTGTTGAACTGCCACATCCTTGACACAGTGAACACACAGTTTAGGCCTCATTGGACAGGCAGTCTTCTGGTGAGAGTTCGGAGACACATGCTGTCCGCACATCTTACACTGCACATCAGAGTAGTCACAGTCTCCAGTGTGGACCTGAAAATGACCATAATATTGGCTGTGTCATGTATACATGCATGGTGAAGAAGCACACACACACAATGTTTTTCCCATGTGTGCAGTGGAGGTGAATTCCACTGGAGAAGGGTGAGAAATAAAGGCCCAAGTTGGGTCCACTCTCACCCTTCTGTGGTGTAGTCCACATTTCTGCATACTAACAACATGCTTGCTATCATGTGGATCAAGTCTATAGTCAGACAAGTGGACATGTACCATCCTTCAACACCCTGTTTGTGTTGTGCTGCATGATAGGTACATGTATACAAATATAAACCTGAGGCACAAATGTGTTGCCTTTGCAGAGAGAGCCTCGGCTATCTTACCAGAAGACAGGAAGTCTTTAATTACTAGATTGAATATCTTCACATAGAGACTTAGGAATTAATCTCCGTACATATATATTTTATGCAACGTACACAATGGCCTTTCACTCTACTACTACACATACATATACATGTAGGTAACCACACACAATATGGAGTAGAAAGTACATAATCACTAAACAACACCCACATACATGCCCGTAGCCGCTCTCCTTGATCAACATGGCACACCACTTCCTACATGTACATGGAAGTAATGTGTCTGGGCTACATCCTTATTACAGTCATGTAGACTTCCCCAGTGATATATGTACATGTTAGATATACATGGATGCTTCATGTATGTGTGTATTGCCATAGCCCATACCATCTATGTCATTGCAGGGAAGTTTGCAATACATTTTTCAACATACCATTGTGCATTTATGTACCTCTAGGTTCGGTATGGTCAAAGCACATGAGACAAAACCCTACACACCTCTCTATCTGTCCATAGGTTTGATGATGTTTGATGTGCTTGAACCAGTGCATAAGCACCCTGTACACCTTGCTTTCTATGTAATGATGTAAATAGGGAGGTTCACCAAAGTATGGAACATCCACCAGCGTACTTGTAAACTTCCAATGCCACAATAGTACCTAACAGCGGGGAAGTGTGAAGAATGAGGGCAGGAGTGAAAGAGGGGGAGGGAGAGAAAGAGGGCAAAGTCAGAGCTGGTTAATGTTTCATAACAGCTGCAGATACCTAATTTTTACCACAGCTATGTGTCTAGAACACAGAGTGAGTTCCAAAAAATACACACTTGTGCACAGACAATACTTACACGTACGACCACATATTCAAATATGCAGTCAAGGACATGTACAAATGTAAGGCACTTACATGTGTACATACATGCATGTATGCACTATGTACATGTACAGAATGTGGACAATTGAAGTACATGTTACTCTAACAGCAACTGCAGACAGTGCTGCCTCAGTTGCATCGAACTAACACCACCAGCTGTGGGATGCAACTGAGGCAACACTGTTTCGGCCTTGTTGGGCCATCTTCAGTGCAGCGTAGCTGGTTGGAGCATAGAAATGTGTGTGTCTGTGTGTGCATGGGGGGGGGGGGGTCACAGACACCTTGTGATTACTACATACGTATGTACATATGCTACATGGCCATCTGACAAAGCCAGCAAGCATTGTACATAAAAACTTCTGTGTCTCCAAACTATGCAGGAATGACCATGCAATGTCACTGCCTATGCAATACTAGTATCTGTAGGTATAACCTCACATGTACAGGATAACCTTTTGCAACTTCTCCCCAGGTCCCAAGACAGTGTTAACACATTTTGAATTTTATATTGCCAGAGATGCAATCTAGTGCATTTATTAAAAATTATTGGGTACACAAATAAACATGAAGTCGGTTACTCCATGCATACAAGCCACACTAACAGGGGGGGAAGCTTGAATGTTTGGGAGAGAAGTTGGGGTGTTTGGGGGGGAAGCTTCCCCCCTGCCCCCCCCCACTGGATAGAACCCTGGCAGTATATAAGGCAACACAACACAATGCAAATATAAGGTAGGTATAAGGTATACATGACTTAATCATCCTTGCCTTTCTAAGCATCTCATGGATGATTAAGTCATGTATATACTTGGTTTGGTGTTTGGCGTCTTTGCTGGTTTCATTACCGCGGTCTTCTCCTTCATACTGAGTTTGAGTTCACCTGTCTATCTGGTTTGTGAGGTGCTTTGGTTGCTTTGTATTGTATATGTAATTTGAGCCCAGCCAGCTGAGCTGCCTCGGTAGCTCAGTTGGTAAGAGCGACCCCTAGCAAGCTGACGGTCGTGGGTTCGAATCACACTCGAGGCATTTTTTTTCTTTGAAAACTACTGCCTCGGTTGAGTTGTGTTGTGTTGCTTTGTCTTTCTGTTGCCTTTCTAAGCATCTCATGGATGATTAAGTCATGTATATGGGGTGTGCTAGCATAGAGTTGCAAGCACACCCCAGGTATGTTGCGTTGCATAGAGTAACTACATAGCTACAAATGGTAGACTTTTCTGTATGAGAGTTTGTGGCATTGGATGTGTGGGGAGAGTTGGCCAGCCACAAAAGATCCATCCCTGGTTCCCAAGGCTGGGGCATCCTCTGTCCTACTATGCATGTGTTGTATGTGTACAGTACTTCTGTGAGAATGCTAGCAGGCTGTGTAGTGCTGGCCCGGTCCGTGGTGCTGGGACAGGCACATTTTGATGCATGGGAGGCTATACGTTGTGTGACACTGCATAACAAAAGCCATCTCAAAACTGTAACCCCTTTTTCTCTCAAGTACACACAGGCACCTACACAAAAGCAAGGCATTGTGACAAATGTACATGTATCAGGATACTTGGGTCATGTACATGTAGTCTGGGAGAAAGCTACACAAAAAAAACACAATCTAGTGTGTGTACCTAACACAAGAATACAAGTTTGAAAACGTGTTTATGTAGGTGTTATGTACTTACTGGCAGCTCCCAGTCATATTTCCCATGTAGGCCCTGCATTTTCCATGAGGTAGCTCTGAAGAGTGCTTGCGAATTATGTTGCTCTAAATATACACGTCCTGTGTCTTATGCGCATGCGTATGCGATGTGTCAACAACTGCTGCGTAGTCTCCTAAATCACCATGCAAGGTGGTACAAGATATTGCAACGCAATGTAAGACCTTGCAATTTCTTGAATTTGATGCTGACTTGCAAAATATCTGGCAAGTTATTGTTGAAAGAATCAAAAGATTCATTATATCTTGCAACTACAAGTTTGTCTTCTTGCAAGATATTTTCTTGCAAGCACCACATACACACACACACACACACACACACACACACACACACACACACACACACACACACACACACACACACACACACACACACACACACACACACACACACACACACCAGAGTGCATGAAAATATACATAGCTATCCCAAAAGATTTTTACGTTTCCATATTTCGACATATACTTGTATTTCATAAAACCTATGCATTATTTGCAGTCATACTCTTTCGGTGTCACAATTAGTACTGACGATCCTTGGGTAGAAGCAATAAAGCACTTTGTTACAATGTTTTCCACAGGAATAGCAATTAGGGCTTCTTCACGGCTCATTCAAAAGAAATCGCTCGTCAAGAGTTCTTTTATACATAATATCTCTGATGGAAACGTGATTCTCTGAAACAGCTCACATGGACAAACTTTAAATGGTTTAACAATGGCTATGTGTAGACTGAGATCAGATTGAGATGGGCATGTCATAAAGTTCTCTACAGAGCCAAAGAATACTTGCCCAGGTTGACTCATTTCAAAATACAACAGACCCATTTATGAGCATTTTCTTGTAGTTAGATGTCAATGTTCCACTTTCACATCCTAACAAATTCTCTGGCATATCATTCACAATCCTGGCCATAGCGTCATCTAATGCTGAAAGCTGGCTTCGTCCAACTGCTTTGACTGGGTCAGTGACATATACATCACACATACACACACACACACACACACACACACACACACTTGTTGCCTGGTAGAGTAACAGATCAAAGGCTAAAGTGTGTCAACACATCCGCCTCAACGGACACCGCGGCGACATCTTGCATAGGCGGATGGAGAAGCCAGTAGCAGTACATTTTAACAGCACAAACCACTCCCTTGACGACCTCAGCGTGACTGTGATTGAAGCCATGAGGAGCCACGATGAACACCTGAGGAAACGCCGAGAAAGCTATTGGATCAGACAGCTACAGTCCCTGCATCCTGGGGGCATGAACTTGGACACAGTACTGAGCGACGCAGACATACATCATGCAGACTGCCGTCTCTTGTGTAGGCGTCCGCGTCTGACGTCAGACTCTTTGCCAGCCTCCCTGTCTCTATGTATTGTGTATAAATTGCCTGTACATGCCATGCACTGCACACCTGTCGAAGACCGAGTGGGAAATATGTTTCAGTTCATCACCAGGGTGAGGAAAATGGAAACATACAATAGTCAGAAAAAGACCCTGTCCCACACAGCACAGTATAACAAAAAATGTATACCTTTCCAACCAGACCCATGTTCCACATTCTTAGGGGCTCTAGTGATGCCTTGTGGAGGTTTAACTGATTGCAGTCTACGATTTACTTGTCTTCTATGTTTCCGATGTACCTATATGTGTATATAATACATGTACATATGCAGGGTTTCATAGGGGGGTGGGGAGTGGGATATCTCCCTAGACTGAGTTCCTCCCCTCTAGATTTTGGACTGTAATTATAGTGCTTCCCTCCCAAACATAAAATCCTGTATGAAACACTGATATATGCATGTATAGTTTTGTGTGAACGTACCAATCACATGTATGGTTAGAGGATTTAAACCAAAGAGACAGGAGCCTTCGCACTACCCCCAGTAATACACAGTGCATATAGTCTACAGGAGTGCACACAACAGTGTCAAATCCAACAATGGGATGCAGTACACACTTCCCGTTAACTCCGTAAACAGACTGAAAATGAGAAAGTCAATATATATATATATATATATATATATATATATATATATATGACACAGGTATATGCTAGAAAAAAGCATGTGTATGCAATTACGTGGATATATTACCTCTCCCCTCCTTTCTGCTGCATACTGAATCTGCTCTGCATGTCTGCGCATTTGCTCAGGTACATATCTATACACTCTTGTAGATCCTCTACCAGCCTTTATCTACATGTACATACATGCATGCAATATCTGCTCCAATACATATGTACAGTACATATACACGTACCTGATGTCCTTCATGTTTGCAGGTATGACACCCATGTTTACCATTTTATTGGATGCAATTTAGAAGTGTTGCTTTTGCAGGCAAGTCAGCAACAGCAAAAAGTAACTTCACTTTACACGTAATATCACCATAATTTTGTGTTGCAACTTTCAAACCTAGTGTACATATATAATTTCACAGTGTAAATACCATTCCATATTTTATAAAATAATGTACCTTCACTTCCCAACAGTATAAACTCATCAACTAGAGGCTCAAGAACAATTGAAGGAGGAGCTTTCTTGTGTGAACACCAGAGGCCAGACAAAAATAACTGCTCTCTTGAAAACTACATGAATATGTACATATGTCATGTTATTTTCTGGGATATTAGTCATACATCCAATAGCTAGGCTGCTCTGTAAATACATATGTATGTGCAGCTTTCCACACAGAAAGAAGTGTAGATATTATGAACATTATGGAAACGAACAGAATTGACATGCTGCCTTGGCACACACAGTAGTTGTTCACTTTGAACCTTACCAAAGGTGTGGTGGAAGTTCATTAACCCCCAGTTGTACTGGCCACAGCTGCATCGTTGATGATTTAAAAGTTGGTGCACCATCAAAGTTGAAAGTGAAGGAAATATTGAACTGGTTTTGGAAGAACTCCCTATGCTCCCCGTACACCTCAGCATCGTATATATCTGACAAAATGCCTGGCCTCACCTTGCGATGAAACCTATACTGAAGGTGCTCCAGAAAAGTTGCATCTAAAAGAAGGGTACAAGAGCAACATGTATTTCCTAGCTGCATCAAAGAGCAAGGTTCTACAATTAGCAGAACCACAGCAAATGTTATAAGAACATTTTGGCTTTCTTCAGCTGCATACATGTATATAGATGTACATACTCACTGAGTGTATATATATGTGCAGGTGATACAACAACAGGGTCTACAATCGACAAATGCTCTACTAAACTGAACCTTGCATTCTCTCCTTCAGCTGCTGAACCATTGGTACCCGGATAAAGATTGCATCAGGTTCTGATGAGGAACAACTTGCATTCGTGCATGGTGTGTGGGAAAGACAAGTTCCACAGAAGTGTTGAATAGAACATTCATCCTTGAGATTAACAAATTGTTTAAGTAATAGGTGTGATGAACGAGGAACCGTGTTTGGAGTAGGATGAGTCATAGACATCAACTTCAATATATCATTTTGACAGGCATATGTTAAATTGTGACGCTGACACAATAACATTACACTGGTAGCAAAAACATCAGTTGCAATAGGTGAAGACGGAAATAGGGCATTCTGAGATCAGAGTTCTTGAGGCACCATTGAGTCTTCATCATCAACATCACTAAGGTCACTTAAATCATCTGAGCTTTGATAGGAAAAGTCACACTTGCTGGAAACATCGGAGTGATCACTCTGACCAAAAGGTGTATCTTCTGAGAGCAGATTCGCGTCTGCTTGAACAAATACTTCACTGTCCACTCCAGGGGATTCCACATCCACACACACTTCTGAACTGGGCATTCCAGGGGACTCTGCTTCCATACACAATTCACTGTCCGTGCCTAGTAGTTCCACGTCAATACATGCTTCTGAACTGTTCGCTCCAGGGGATTCTACGTCAGCACTACTTCTGAACTGTCCACTAGATTTGTGCCAGACTCAACACATACTTCGGAACTGTCAACTCGGGGAGTAGACGTTGATGTACCCACTCTTCTAGAAATGGATTCGTCTAGCATGCGCTTTGCCAACTGCAAGCGCAAGCGCCGTTGCGACCTTTTACTGAGCTTCTTCTCCATGCACTGCGTGTACCTCCGTAAACGTAAGATCCACGAACAAAGTGTAGATGGAAGTCAAAGGTCACACATTTACGCGGAATTTAATACATGTGTACTGGCACGACTGGACCAGACTAGCTGGAGAAGTAGTTCTTTTTGCGTTTCGAGCTGTTCAAATAGACAGGTGTGCTGGATATTTTGAGGTGCCGTATAGACCTACGCAGCTGTTAAGCATCTGGTATGGCAAGTCGACCAGTTAACAAGCGGCAGGAAGCCAAAGAGTGGAATAAACGTCTTAAAGGTAACAAAGTGGCTATTGGTCCGGCAGCCGGATGCGGTTCCTGTAGCTATTGGTCCGGAAATCCCGTATACATGGTGTTTACATGGAGTATACCAAGCAGGGGTAGAAGATCAAGATGACCACTTTTGCAGTCGGCGAGTGTTTTAGCTCTTATGAGGAGCTAGCGAAGAAAAGTCGACGCACACCAGAAAGAGAAATATGTTCAGTTAACGCATCGGGACTCGAGAATGCTCAAGGCTGCTAGTAAGCGGGTTCCAAAGCGGGTGGAAATTGCTAACAAGGGCCTGCGCTACTATTCTGTTCACCTTGCCTGTGTTTTTGGCGGTAAGAAATATACGAATAAAGGAAGTGGACAACGACCGACCAAGAGGTATGTATAGGCAGTACACAAGTAGTTGTGTACAGGCGTGTTTAAAAACTGTGCACTGACATTCTAATTGCAGCACCGTCAAGATAGGATACGATGCAGGGATAAAACCGCGACTCAGTGATGACTGTTAGAGTCTTACAGTATTAGAGGAACATAATCATGCACTTCATTTGATGTCAGCTCACCAACTATGCCTGTATGAGCACTGTCTGTACACCGTGTCTCTTCAGAGTCATTTCTGCCAATGCAGGATATTTTTGAGTATCTGCCTCAAAATGATAGTGAGCTACTGAATCTGAAAGTGAACAAAAAGCTCTTACAACAGCACATAACTGGCTCAGCAGGAAAAGTAGTTATGCTGAAGGATATCAGCAATATCCAGGTTGGACTCAATGAGGAATCTGACAGAAATGATGTAGATGCTCTACTCCGGAAACTCAAATCTGTTGAGGGTAAGCTTACTTCAAGAGCCCTTACACATATGCAGTACTTCAAGTTGTACTGTTTGCACATGGGTACAACCATGTCAAGATTGCACACTTCACAAGCTATTGCTTTCATCCCCATAAGATACATCTTGTGACCCTTGCGTACTTTGCATGAGTGGCGTGAAAATACATAAGGTGATTATAAATGGTTTACAGGTCACGCATTACAAAATTGGCTTATTCCTCATCGGCAGATGAATATGATCAGCATTACCTTGAGCTGCAGGGGTGTGGTTTCAGATCGGTCATAGTTTACTACAACACCAATTGGCATCCAATTCGTCAATAGTGGGTTAAATGTTCAATTTCACGGCTGGAGAGCGCACTAATAATCGTTTGGAAAGCATAAATGCGAAGATTTGTTATATTGCTCATAGACAAGAAACTGGCCCCCTTTGTTAAAAGGCTGGGCCTACATATTGCACACTTTTGACGCTATTGTCATGTAGTTAAATATATTTTAGCAGTATGTGTAATATATACATGAACAATCGCTTCAAGAGATGCTGAGAAAGGCAAGGCAACAACAACACAACAGAAAGGCAAAGCAGCACAACACAACTCACCCGAAACAGTCATCTTTCAAAGAAAAAAAACATGCATGCATACTAGCATTCCATATGTGCATGAGAGCAGCAAGTTTCTAGTTCTGACAATTTGGTGTTCACTGGAGAAGAAAAAGGTGCTACTTTCACAACACCACAAGTTCCACAAGTGCCAGATAGTTACACAGCAGTTGGCATCACTTGTTTCGGAAGTTGAAATGGCTAAATTCCATCAACGCTTCAATGTACTCAAGACCTTGAAGGACACCTGGGCTGAGGGGAAAAAAAGCTGTCGTTAGTGTTGAGACAGGTAAATATACCGACATAATGTGTGTGTCCAAGGTTTCATGTTGGGTATGCGCCTTCATGCTGTAACATTTAATTCTTAGGTGAAGAGGCAAGTGCAACAATTCTTAGGTGAAGAGGCAAGTGCAACAATGTTAGATGTACAGGCACAGTGTGTTGCAGATGATGCAGATAGTAATAAAAGGGTGGAGCTATTCACTAATGTTGTGGAATCTACCTTGCAGGTGTTGCAGATGAAGTACAAAGGTCAAAGGATAGCATGGAGATTGAGCAGACTGATCAGATTGGTAGGTGTGGCTCATTTCTAGTGATTATTTTTCTAGTGATTAATCAACTTAAAATGCCACCAGTGCGAGGCCGACCCAAAGGGGCTGAAAAGACAGTAATTGGTTTGCCATGCAAGACGGCTAAAAAGGAGTCTAGGCCTATGCCTTTTATGAAAAAATTTCTTGACAGAGAGAGGTAAGGTTTCTTCACCATTTGTATAATACCCTACCAAAAGAGAGCCACTCCCTTGCATTTTTCCTCGTATGTGTCTAGCTAGTGCCTAGTATTGTGCTCGATTGCTTATGTCTGACTTTGTAGCTAAAGTACTGTTATAACTCTCTACAGTGATGTTGCAGTGGTTTGTGGATTCTCGTGTTACTGAATCCGCCCTAAAAGGAAAGAAAATGAGTGTGAAGTGGAAGTATGGCCTAATGGAATGCCATCCTCTTGTCTTGATAAGAATGTTAGCCTGACAAGTGTACAGAAGTACTTCTCACCTGACTCATGGAGTGTTGTCTGTAATGTTGATCAGGAAAAGTCCTGTTTGGTACTGTGGGAGGTGCACTAAGGCCATTTGCGATGAAACTGAGAATTCTATAGTGTGTTAATCATGCCTTACGTGGTTTCATTTTGATTGTATGTCACTAAAGCAACGCCCAAAACGCAAAATATGTTTTAGCCGTGGATGTTGTTAAAGTCATCATTGCTTCATGGTGTATGTATTCTCATTCACTCTCTCATGGTCTGTATATATGTATATAATATCCTCATTCACTCTCTCATGGTATGTGTATACAATATTCTCATTCTGCACTATGACTTGAGACTAACAGTGGGCGGCTGTAAAGTGCTCCACAACAGTTGTATTATCAGTGTTGGATCCTGCTCTCTCATGCGCAGTTTGGGTCGCTTACTCTCTCCTGCACACTACACGGTAACACATACAAGGGTCGAAGTTCGGTCGCGCATTCTACGTATTACCGTATGCAGGATTGCCGGACCAATAGCCACTTGGTAAAGGTAAAGCATATTGTGTGGTGTGCTATGGATGTGACCTATATTTGATAGGGATTAACCAGGGTTAGTCCGAGTTAACATCAAAAGGGGAGGCCAGGGAGTGGTTGAATAGGTCGGGGGGCAAGGCGCGCGCCGCAGGGCTTAGCACGTGGCTCGGATTGAACAGGCTATAATTGGCACCCCAGTCAGTGAACCAGTGCAGGTTAACGATGAGCGACCACGAAGGCGGCGACCACGGCGAGGAGCCCAAGGCACCCCTTTCCCGAGCTGAGATCCAGCGTCTCGTGGCAGACTCAGTGACGGCCGCCCTGAGGGCGAGGGACGAGGACCTGACTCAGGCCGGTGAGAATCCCCCTCTTCCGATCGCTCTCCCAGCAGGCTCATCTAGACCTCCAGGTGTCGGTGAGTGACCACAAATATAAAAGGGGGAGCCAGGGGGGGAGGGGAACGCGTCAGTACCCCCCTGCTGGGGGTATGGTCAGCCGCACCTACCTGGGGATGCTAGTTGAGCGTTGACTTGCTGTGTATACTCTGTCTTATAGAACCGGGGTTGGGGGTGATGCCTCCACCAGCGGTGCTGGGCTCGTTGGGCCTACGGGTGGCGGGAGGCGACGTCGAGGCCACGGGGGGCCCCCCATCCGGCACTGTATTGGGTCCGGATCGACAAACGGAGCAGTTACCAAGCACGTCACCGGCGCAGTCCCTTCCGGGAAAAGGGGAAGCACACGAAAAAGGGGAAGAGGAAAAAGCGGTCCCATTCGTGTTGGGGGAAGGGATTCCCCCTGTTCCCGCCCGCCTGGTGGTGCGTATCTGGAGAGGGGAGTTTGTGGACATGGCAGACCTGCTACGGGATAATCTCGAGGTGGAGAGGAGAAGGATTGGAGGGCAAGGGACAACCCCCCACCAGGGTCACACCAAGACGCTACGCCGTGAGGTTCCTGATGTGCTGTCGTGGGCTCAATGCTTCAGTGTATATACAGGTGTGATGGTGGAAAGACATCCACACCGCATAAAGCAGTTGCTGGCATACTAGGCCACGATTCTGCATGAGGCGAGATGCTGTGGGGGGAGTGGATGGCGGAGCTATGATTCCATGTTTCGGCAGTTAGCAGCGGCCGATAACTCAATGGACTGGTCCCGCTTGAACCTGTCTCTGTATGCCACCACCTTCCTGGTGCAACAGGGAAGCGGGGGCAAGGTGTGCACATTGTGCATGGGGGTCGACCATATCCAAGAGGACTGTGCATTGGCTCCTCTCCAGGCAAAGGCCACCAGAACCCCTGCCACAATGGACCCTGCGGGGATGGCATCAGTAACCACAGACCCACGAGGACGGCGACGCTCGGATCAGGCATGTTACTCGTGGAACGAGGGAAGATGCTACTTCCCCTACTGTCGGTACCGGCATGTGTGCCTGCGTTGTCGGGGAGATCACAGGGCTGCAAGTTGCCCAACCCAAATGAGTGGGCCAGTTGGTCGCCCCTCTAGTCTGCCATGGGGCCGGGTTCCACCACCGCTACCGAGCCAGACGTGACAACAAGTTCCGGGTGGTTACAAGAACAGTTCGGAATCAGACATGATGAAACTGTCGTAGTTGGGTTTCCGTCTACCCTGCGATGACGGGCATACTTAAGACGGTCGGATTATATAACGTATACTCACAGTTGGTATCATTTCTATCACAATGCAGGCATTATTGTAGGGCGGGGGGGGGTGTCATGGCCGACGCGGCCAAGCAGGGCATAGCATAGGCGCATATTACCTGAGGCTTGTAAGGGAATGTAAAGCTAGCTGCACTCTCCAACACAGGGCACCCTTGGGGCCAGGCTGAGGTGTGGCCACAAGGCAGATACGTGTACATGGAGGAGCTACTGGCTGTCGCCAGGAAGGAGCCACTAACAGCCCAGAGCATCCCGTCCTGTTTGTCCACTGTGCACACCCCTCTTCAAGTGGAGGTGTGGGTACGCCTGCTACAAACCAACCCCGATCGAGAGTTTACCTCATTCCTTCTACGTGGCCTGAGTCAGGGTTTTCGGATAGGTTTTGACTATGGCAGTGTATCCCTCAAGCCGGCAAAAAGTAACATGGCAGGGACCACCCAAGACGTGGTGGCTAAGTATCTGCAGGAGGAATGTGACATGGGTCAAGTGGTGGGCCCCCTGCAGCCTGCAGTAGCAGCCCACGTGCAACAGATCAGCAAATTCGGAGTGATACCAAAAGGCCACACTCCGGGTAAGTGGAGATTGATTGTGAATTTGTCAGCCCCAGCAGGCCATAGCGTTAATGATGGGATCGCCGCAGATCTATGATTCCTCGAGTACACATCAGTAGACCGAGCTGCAGCACTTATCAGGACACTGGGGCGACACTGTCAGCTTGCCAAAATCGACATCAAGAATGCTTACAGGATCATCCCAATCCACCCAGAGGATAGTCTTCTACTGGGAATGAAGTGGAAGAACGAGACATACGTAGATACAGCCCTGCCATTTGGCCTGCGCTCGGCACCCAAGCTGATGGGTTGGCATGGGTGCTTCAGAGTACTGGGGTGAGATTTGTGTTTCATTATACTTGGACGATTTTCTCCTGATGGGACCCCCCAGAGAGTGCAGAGTGCGGTGAATCCCTAAAGTGAACACTAGAGATTTGCAACGAGCTAGCAGTCCCAATTGCGACGGAAAAATTGGAAGGCCCATCAACCTGCCTATCCTTCCTGGGCATTGTGTTGGACTCAAAAAATTGGCAACTTCGCTTTCCCCCGGAAGAGCTTCAGCGCACCCGGACCCTGGTGGCTTCATGGAGGAAAGAAAGAGTTGCATGAAGCATGAACTGTTGTCATTAATTGGACTTCTGCAGCATGCCTGCCGAGTAGTGAGGTCAGGCAGGTCTTTCCTTCGGAGGATGATCAATCTCTCCTCCGTGGCCCGAGAGCCCCATCACCACATTCGGCTGAATATGGGCTTTCGCTCAGACTTAGAGTGGTGGGCCACCTTCCTTCCCGTATGGAATGGGGTTGGATTGATGGGACCTGGGAGCCATGGCCGCCCAAGTTTGTTGGTGACATCGGATGCCTCGGGGAGCTGGGGGTGTGGAGCATTTACTAATACAGGATCCTGGTTTCAACTACCGTGGTCGGGGGCCTGGAAGACGGTCCACATTACCTGTAAGGAACTTCTACCCATTGTTCTGGCGGGCGCTGTGTGGGGTAGGGCAGTACAGACTGGTACCATGAGGTGCAAGTCCGATAATGCCGCGGTCGTTGGCATTGTGAATTCGGGTTCCAGTAAGGATGATCTGGCGATGCACCTCGTGCGGTGTTTGTCGTTTTTCACGGCCCATTTTCAACTGGTGGTGGCAGCAGAGTACATCCCTGGCCAGGTGAATGTGGCAGCTGATGCATTGTCACGTGATCGTCTCTCTCAATTTCGGTTGCAGGTTCCAACAGGCCACGGTGATTCCTCCAGAACTCCTGGACATGCTAGTGTACTCCCGCCCCGGCTGGACCTCGCAGAGCTGGAGCGAGTAGTTCAGGGGTACTTTGCAAAGGGTTTAGCCCCGTCAACAGCTACGACATACAAGAACGGTCAGGACAGATACATTAAGTTTTATGAAGCGGCAGCCATGACACCTCTTCCTATCCAAGAGAGCCAGTTATGCTCCTTTGTAGCCTTTCTTGCAGAGGAGAAACTGAAACATTGCACGATAAAAACGTATATGTTGGCAGTCAGACATTTGCAGATCAGGGCGGGGTTCCCCGACCCATTTGGGGCGACAATTCAGATGCCTCGGTTGGGATATGTTCTACGGGGAGTGGGGGGGGTGATTAGCGGGGACGTCTCCCAATCACACCGCACATTCTCAACTGTCTGAGAGAAGTGTGGGCTCAGGACAGTCACCTGCAAGACACAAAACTCATCTGGTCAGCAGCCACTCTCTGTTTCTTTGCCTTTTTGCGGGCAGGTGAACTGTTCGCACCGACAACCTCAACATATGATACGAACGTTCATTTATGCTTAGCAGACATTGCATTAGATGATCTGCAGGCCCCCTCAATACTACAGGTGACCATTAAACAATCAAAAACCGATCCATTTCAGAAAGGAGTCTGTCTTTCTATAGGTCGAACTGGTACGAAGTTGTGCCCGGTGGCGGGTTTATGCGTCCAGCTCCAGGCCCCTTGTTCACTTTTGCGGACGGCTCATTTTTAACCCGGCAGAGGTTCGTGGACATGGTGCGGGCAGCCCTCCAGAAGGCCGGTGTCGATCAGCGCCAATACTGTGGTCACAGTTTCAGGATAGGCGCCGCAACAACAGCAGCTAAGAAGGGATTGGAGGACAGTATAATAAAAACACTCGGCAGATGGGAGAGTACGGCCTACCTCCAGTACGTAAAAATACCGAGAGCAACTGGCTGGGTATGCGAAATTGTTGGCCTCTTAACAGTGTGATATGTTGTGTATTCATGATAGGAATATATTTGCTGTACGTGTGTGAACATTTGAATTTCATTACTTCTATGATGGTTCCCCGTGATAGGGGCTTAGTGTGGTCCTATCGATGATTGGAGGTTAGCTTGGGGGGGGGGGGGAGAAGCCCTTGTAGGGCTCCTCCCCTATGGGCAGGGGTGCAGCTTCGCCGCTCCTCCCCCAAGCATAACCTCCTGCGAGGAGGGAAAAGAGGAGGGAAAAGAGGAGGGGTGACTCCACCCTGCCATACCTCTGCACAACCGCCACAATTGTACACATATGTGGCTAGAGGAAGTATGAGGACTGGTGCTGGTGTGGTGGTCACAAGAGATGGTGAGTTGGGGTTGGGGTCAGCATTCCCCTGGGAGGATGTTAAATAGGGATTAACCAGGGTTAGTCTGAGTTAACATCAAAAGGGGAGGCCAGGGAGTGGTTGAATAGGTCGGGGGGGCAAGGCGCGCGCCACAGGGCTTAGCACGTGGCTCAGATTGAACAGGCTATAATCAGCACCCCAGTCAGTGAACCAGTGCAGGTTAACTCCTCCCACCCTCCCACAGGTTTCATACGCGTATGATAAATATATATATATTTTTTTCTTTTCTTTACTTCCGTTGGGGCCCTGTTCCCCAACGTGATCTGTGCAAGAGGTGTTGGGCAGGGGTGCAGCTTCGCAGCTCCTCCCCCAAGCATAACCTCCTGCGAGGAGGGAAAAGGGGAGGGGTGACTCCACCCTCCCATACCTCTGCACAACCGCCACAATTGTACACATATGTGGCTAGAGGAAGTATGAGGACTGGTGCTGGTGTGGTGGCCACAAGAGATGGCGAGTTAGGGTTGAGGTCAGCATTCCCCTGGGAGGATGTTAAATGTGCTTCTCATGCTTCCTCTGTGTTGCCGACAGTTTTGCTGTAGGTTACTATTTGTGCGTGAATACAAGTACTGATTGCAACCTTACATGTACGTCTATGGCCTAATATATAGTCTAGTGTGAGCTGTATCTGACTTTAGTGCTCTCTCTGACCTTAATTAGTGTAACCAGTTTGTGCTGGCGTGTGTACTATCAGTGTCAAAATTTTATCAGTGTCAAAATTTTATATGCATGTGTCAGTGTCAAAGTTTGATTTGTTGCTTTCCGCTGTGTGTGTGTGTGTGGGGAGGGGGGGGGGTAGTGGTAGGTGTTTCCTCCATGATTTAGTCTTACATTGTCTAGGTTACATTCGGGGGGGGGAGGTGGCTTCCCTAGATCCTACCGTAAGTGCCCCCCCTTGGGTCTTACATTGCCGCACACACATTAACATTCCCAAAGTCTACTATGCCCCCCTTGCAAGAATGTCTCAATAAACACTGACTGTGTACAAGTACACTGCCGTTGATTTCCCCCTTGTTAAACAGACCTTTTTTTCCTCATTCAATGGGTGGAAGATGATGATGTCGTTCCTGCAAGGGATGTCACTTCCTCTAATGGTATGTTTAAAGCCTGGAAATGACTGTTTTGGTTCTTTTGCATCCCGCCAATACGACGCCAAAGTTATAACTCGTGGTAAGCATATTACATGTGCATATACAATGTATGACTGTCAATACCAGGCCTTTGCACACAGCAGTATGTTTATACATTCATGTGATATGTTTTTAGGTAAGTACACTGAAATGAAAAGGGAACAAGAGGTAAAAGAGAAAAATATAGAAGAGACAGGTACATACAGTACACATGTACATAAGCTCATACTCTACTACCGCATAAATGTACTTGTAGTTAACCCTCCGCGCATGTGTAGGAGGGTTACAGTAGTTGGGTCTGTGTGTGTGTGTGTGTGTGTGCATGTGTGTGTGTGTGTGTGTGTGTGCGTGTGTGTGTGTGTGTTTCATACTTACAGACAGCCATTTTCCTGCGGATAGCGCGCATTCGTATATATTTAACCATTAAGCGGCCTGTGTGGAAGTTGTCGTGATGCCTCCAAGCACATGAACTCATGACGTGGAGGGTTCTGCACTTTAGTGTATTCATGTGGGGCCCTGTATGTGTATATATGCTACTGTCATTTCACCTTCCACAACATCATTAGGCGTATTTCACTACTCTGTTCACCTTCAGATGAAACCAATGAGCTGAATGAGTCAGATGAAAATGAACTCCTGAAGGAGAACAACGCTGAAGTGGGTAAGTATATGTGAGCTTGTTCAGAGTACATGTACATATATTGTTCATGCACAATACTGTTTGGAGTTTGGTGTCTAGCTGGTTTGATTACCATGGCCTTCTCCTAAATTGTAAGTTTGACTTCACCTGTTTATCAGGTTGAGATGCTTTCAGATTTGTATGCAGGATTCGGCCCAGCCAGCTGAGCTGCTGCGGTAGCTCAGTTGGTAAGAGCATCGCCTAGAAAGCTGATGGTCGTGGGTTTGAGTCAGCCAATTTTCTTTGAAAAATGACTGTTTTGGGCGAGTTGTGTTGTGTTGCTTTGCCTTTCTGTTGAGGTGTTGTTGCCTTGCCTGATTGTTCATATGTAGAGTTGACTGGATGTATGTTACTAACAGTAGCAACATGCACGGCAAAAAATAATTTGTCAAATTGACCAATTTTTTTTGGTTCATGTGATGAATTTGATACAACAATTACAAATCATGTTGGTTTAACAAAGGTTTCAATCTGTTACAACAACATTTAATTTTTGTTCTTTTTACATGCAGGTACATTTCATTCAACAGACAAAATGTGGATACAGCAATCATTGCTATGTTAATGTAACAATCTTCCCTTGTATTTCTTTTTGTTTACTTAACAAGATGGTGTTATTGTGACAACTCATTGTGTGTCAATTTAACAAACGCTATTTGTATTTTTGACAAATTTGATATTAGCTGAATTAACAAGGCTAATGTTTAATTAACAAATACTATTTCAGTATTAACAAAGCTATTTTGTATAGTTGACTAATGTAATATTAGCTGAATTAACAAGGCTAATGTTTAATTAACAAATACTATTTCAGTATTAACAAAGCTATTTTGTATAGTTGACTAATGTAGAATTAACAAGGCTAATGTTTAAATAACAAATACTATTGTTGTACTAACAAGAGCTATTTGTAGTTTTGACAAGTTGAATATTACCAAGGCTAATGCATAATTAACAAATACTATTGTAGTACTAACATTTAGTATTTATTTCTTTTGCAAGAAGCTTAACCATCATGTCAATAGTGCGCACATGTCCAGTAGTGTAATATTAACATGCAGAGTTGCAGCTTTGGCATTGTTAACACAAGCATAGTTGCACAGTTAGGCAATAAAGTTCTAGTTCAATGACATGTTCATAGTTTGTTTGCTGCCGAATAGTACCGCTGACTTCCGTTGTAGTGTGAAGTGGTTGAGGCATTTTTCTTTGAGCCCTGCTTGGATGGGAGTTGAAGAATTTTCTCTTGAATGAAAACCCAAAAATCACCAGTCTTCTTGTGATAACTAAGGTTGAAGACGTAGTGTGCGGCAATGCAGCTAAAGATGGCCGTGATGATGTTGTGGGACTCGAGCATCAATTGCTGTTCGATGCTGATGAAGAACTTGGGCGGTGTGTCTTCATCATCATCACAGTCTCTGAAGACAACTATGCAGGGTTGATTAGTCTCTGCCATCAAGGCATCCCTTACAGGGGTACCACGCTGCATTGACAAAACATACTCTGTAAATACCATTATTACAAAATCAATGTTTGTACACCTACTGGGACAATCTTGAGAATATATGGCACATTCTCCTCCAGTTTCTTGGTTTTGATTGGTGCAAAGAGAATCGCTAGACATCGAATTGCCATCATTGCAAGTTGATCTATGACAAAGGTAATAAAAACTTAAATAATCCAGCAATATATAGTGTTTAAAATAAGTATATGGTTAAAACATGTAGCATATGTACATACCATCCTCAATGTCCACATCATAGTCATCTGTTTCCAGTTTGAGACTTGTTGTTCGATTCTGTGTTTCTTTACAGTATGTAACTACTGCGTGTGCCCATGTCGGGAATGCCTCCTCAAACATATCTTTCATTTGTTCCTCTTGACAAACGAGGCCAAAATCCTGAGCCAGCTATGTGCAAACACAATTAATATAGAAGTGTATAGATTACACAGCCACATGACTCACATAGGTTATCTTCTTCAGTAATGGATAATCAGACAGATATCCAACCAGTGTTGGTGGGATAGACTGATTAAGGTACATATCCCACCGATTAGGGAAGGTACGCTTCATCATGTCCTTCAGTATATCAGCCCGTGGCTTTGCTTTCGATACTTCAGCTGCTAGAATCTCCACATTTCGACCAAAGGCGACTTCATCATCTGGGACCATCTGAGGGCAATTATGAGCTGGCTGCTTCTCAAGCCTAGACCGCTTGGCAGGGCAGTCATCATTAAACTTGTCACGCGACTTGCGGTTGACATTCTGGCACCGATAATACATAAAATACCTCCAAGAATGCTGTAAAAAAGCAGATTACTTATTAATTGTTAGATAAAGGAAAAGTGAACCTACCTCGCCATCTTCGTCTTCACCCTTCAGGAAGCTGTATTTGCCAACAAGGCTTTGAGCAACAATTCCACATTCATGAAGAGAGGGACGCTGTGCATACGTCATTAACATTGCTGATAGTGTCTGTACAATGTACTTTCTATCAGACTCTGTCAGCACCTCATTACCAAGGTTCTCTTCGGTATTTGTCCTAAACTTAGGAATTGGGAATGGATTGGGAACTGCTGACCCCTGAATGAGGAATCAAATATAACACACACTGAATCACTACACTTAGTACAATGAATAAAACCAACCTTTCTGGATGGTGTTTGAACAAGTTTTGGCCCAGAAGTACCAGTACTGGAGATCTGTGTAAGTGTAAATAACTGTAATAAACTGCTCATGAAATAGAAGATTGCTTGAACACACCGTTGAACCTGCTGGGCGTGTGTCATGGTGCATAGAGTAAGATGGCGGGCTCTATAGTGCGAAATAGGTAGCTGTTATGGTTGTTTTAAACCACAAGGAATTTAATCACAACTGGCAAGCATAAACATGCTCAATTGTGACCTTTCCACATGTAGTGACCCTTATACACATGTATCTGCATCCGCCCAGAAGAGGCCAGCTCTAAGTCTTGATCTTGCATACAGAGTGTTCTGAGATCATTGTGAACCTTCAGCCTCTGCCCCAGGACAGGTACTATCTCTATAGCCATTGTGGACCTGGCGAAGTCCCCAAGCCATACTTAACGGCTGATCCATCCATTTCTTGCTCTAAAACCACAAAAATACACACACACATTCACAACGCAAACAAATATCTCACAAACACCTACCCCTGAATATCTGTACCAAACTGTCAGGGTAGTTTTTAGCCTCCAAGAACTCGCATACATCTTCTACGGACATGGATTGGAGATCCATCCTCATGCGCACACTAAGCACTGGCAAAGAAGGTAAACACTGTAGGAGCTGTATTAAAGCATACGCGCAGGCTGACTACTAGCTGTCATATGACTTCATGTGGGACGCACGTGATGCACGTGATTTTGATATGCTATATAGCTAGAGTATAATTCAGTCTAGTATGGTGTTCTCCTGCTCACTCTGCCCTTACCATTCTGATCGAAGATTTCAAACACACCTTCGATTGCCACTCAATGGAGCCTTCTTTTCATTTCATTTGTGGATTGCAAGGGTGCCAGCACTCTTTCAAATTTGGATCCAGCTTCTCATCATTTAAATCTCATGCTAGTAGGAAGCATAAAAATTGGCAAGCAATCTTAGAGGTCAATGATGCTGAGAGCTCAATCAGCAGTTTGAGTGCAGCCATTACCACATTTGATTCTGGTGATGTGGATCTCCCTTTACTATCTCCTGTGACCAACGAGCCAGATTCGACCATGGTACAACCTTCAGCGAGTTTTGTGCAGGACAATTCTGATCTGAATCGAAGTGAAAACAGCGCAGATTCTGGAGTTTCTCCAGCCAGTAAATCTGCAGCTATGTTTCTTTTAACTTTAAAGGAAAGATACAATCTTCCTCAAACAGCAATTGATTTTGCTGTTGGAACAATACATGGTATAATTAGTAATGTGTGTGATTCTATACAAGTTCCGCATGCTTGTGAAGTTGAGGATCCATTTGGTTTGCTGGAAACTGAATACAAACAAAACAAGTTTTATCGTGATGTGTTTGGACTAGTGGTGAGTGTACAGTTGCATGTCTTACATGTACAGGCCAAACTACATTTTATTTAATTTCACCTTATTTAATTTCACCTGCTCGCATATTAGGAACCTGTAAGTGTGGAACTAGGCTCTACATATTGCTACAAAACAAGTGGAAGGAAAAGATGTCTCATTGAGAAATCAGATACATTTCAATACATTCCACTGATCAAAAATTTGCAATGGATTTTACAGAATAAGGAGGTGTTTAATGAGGTATATATGTAGGACTTTGCTTTGCCACTTTGTGTGTGTATATGTGCATGTGTGGGTTGCTGTGAGCTTTCATAGTCGGGGATAGTTTGCCTTCTCCCCCTTCCTTTTTTCTATCTATACTTCAATACTTCTGTCTCCTTTTCTATCTGTCCCCCCTTTTTTCATTTTTTATTTTTATCTTTAGTATTTTTAACTCCCCCATTTTTCTAGGTGTGTTGTAGTACATGTAGGTGGTTTGGATGTTATTTGTCAGCTGTTTGTACATGTATGTAGCCTTATTCTTTGTGTGTAGCCCTAGTGCACGCAATATGAGTTTTCATGTGTACTGTGTTTGTGTGTGTGTATGAGTTGCAATAATTAACCCTCGGCGCACATACGCAGCGAGTACAGTACTTGGTGTGTGTGTATCTGTATTAAGTCACATATCACCTCTTGAGCGTCATTTTGTCCTGAAAATGCTGTTATGTATTCAGCAGGCAATGGAGGTCAAAAAACTGAAACCGCTCTGATCATTTTTGTAGGTATTCAAACAGCGAGACAAGATACCTGGCTGGTACACTGATTTTTGTGACGGTGATATGTACAAAGAGCATCCACTCTTCAGTTGTCATAATGATGCCTTACAACTTATTATATATACCGATGAGGTTGAAGTGGCCAATCCTCTCAGGTCATACCGGGGACTTCACAAACTATGTGAGAAACATTTTTATGTAACTTTCACAATGCAATTTTCCTTACTTTCTCCTTTATTCAGCTCTCTTCTACTATATGATTGGCAATATTGAACCAAAGCTGAGGTCGTCATTGAGGAGCATACAGCTTGTTGATTGCTTGTTGTACATACCCTCTTCTGCAGAAATAGGGATATGAAATGGTTTTAAAGCCATTTATTGAGGAATCAAACAAACTTTATGAGGTATGGGAAGTGTGAAATGATAGTTTGCAGTGTGATAATTACAATGTGCAGTGGGTTAATTAGTTTGACACTGTACTCACTGTACAGGGTGTTACAATGACAATTAGAGGGGAAGAAAAACTAGTGAGAGGTGGAGTATTATTTACTCTAGCTGATACACTCGCAGCACACGCCATTGGAGGCTTTAAAGTGGGTGTGGGGTTCTCTCTGCGCAAGTGTCGTGTTTGTATGGCTACACAAGAGCAGTTGTCTACCAAGGTACATATGTACAACAGTACAACTTTGGTAGCCATTTAAACCACATGCAATACTGCTTGTATACGTTAATGTACTCTATCTTTTATCTCTAGTTTAGTGAAAAGGACTTCGTCCTAAGAACTCGCCAAAGTTATGATTACCATTGTTCCTTGCTGGATGGTCCATTGTTCCAGCAAGATTCAATCACGTATGGTGTCAACTTTGTTAGTCCGCTAAACGACATACATGGATTTCATGTGATTAATCAAATGCCACAGGATATGATGCATATTCTGTTTGAGGGTGTCATTCCTTATGAACTATCACACTTGTTGAGATATTTTGTGACAGACAAGAAGTGTTTCACCCTCCAAGAGCTCAATGAGTGCATTGACTGTTTCTCTTATTCACTTTCGGAATTAAATGATCGGCCATCACCCATTAGACAGCAAGTGTTTACAACTGGAGCAACAGTTAGTCAAACATGTAAGCCACACCTAAACATATGCAACTGTTTGTGTCATACAGTATAACCCCTTGAGCATGTGTGTAATGTTGTGC
Organism: Theonella swinhoei; assembly: GCA_963970385.1. Classification (NCBI taxonomy): domain Eukaryota; kingdom Metazoa; phylum Porifera; class Demospongiae; order Tetractinellida; family Theonellidae; genus Theonella; species Theonella swinhoei. The sequence goes on along the minus strand of OZ019948.1, from coordinate 11,693,149 downwards.
ACACTAATTCTGTTAATTTAGCTGCTCAGATGTGGACCTTGACTACAAATTTTCCGGTCATCATTGGTCACAAAGTACCTCATGGAGATGAAAAGTGGGAGTGCTTTCTGTGTCTAGTAGAGATTGTGAGGCTGTGTTCTGCCAGGATTATGTCCAGCTCTCAAGCTTCATATTTAAGTGTGCTAATTAAAAAGCATCATCATCAGTTTGTGGAGTGCTATCCAGGAGTCTCTGTTATCCCAAAGTTCTATTATATGGTCCACTTTCCCACGCAGATCAAATGTGTGTGTGTGTGTGTGTGTGTGTGTGTGTGTGTGTGCATGTGTATGTTTGTGCATGCACATAATGATATTTGATACCTCCAGGTCTGGCCCATTGATTGCAAGTTGGTGCATGAGGATGGAGGGAAAGAATTCCTTGTGTAAGAGGATAGCACAAAAAAGCAACTTTAACTCATGAAGGACGGCAGTCACATACGCTGTGACAAATAACGCGAGTTCATGCGGACGGCTGTCACATATGCTGTGACAAATAACGCGGGTTCATGCGGACGGCTGTCACACACGCTGTGACATGCAAAGAAACTAGCACTTACCTTTGTTGAGTTCATCACCCTAGCAGGAAGTACAATGTCCACTTCGTCAACGCTCATAAATACTAAGGGGAAACTCCCTGCATTACCGCAAGCGCGTCTGAGCGGGCATTTTTGCGGCTGCAAATTACAAGCCAGCCGCGTGTCATTATACACAAACACAAACGAGAGAATGGATGCAGAGGAAGTAATAGACAATTGGTCGGACATTGAGAGTGATATTAGTGAAGAGATTAGCAGTAGTGAGTGTAGCAGCAGCAGTGACGAAGAAGACAGTGCAGAGGATGCCTGGAAAGAGATTGCAGGTAAGCAGAATAAAATTGAGCATGTAAAGAAGGGAAATACCTTGCACAGAAAGCTAATAAATATATCCTTAGCTACCACCCTTGATCTAAATGACTGTAAATATACAAACACTTGCACATTACAGGTACAATGCCCCGTACACCAACTGCATTGCCATTTCATGCTACCCCTGGCCTGAACATCCCACTGTCTCACAGTGCAACTCCACTGCAGTACCTGGAGCTCTTCATGACATTGTCAGTGTGGCGGCATATAATGGACACCACGAATCTCTATGCCAGATCCCGTCTTGGTAGCATGCCACCTACACGTCGATCCTTGTTTAGTAGATGGCGTGACGTCACTCTACCAGAAATAAAAGCATTCATTGGCATAATCATCAACATGGGAATGGTCCAACTAACAGACATCAAAGACTATTGGTCAACACACCTCACACTGAACCTTCCGTTTTTCAGAACCGTCTTTCCTCGTGATCGTTTCCTGGGTATATACTGGATGCTGCATGTGGGAGAAATACCTAGCACTACAAAACGTAGTAAGATCCAGCCTTTTCTAGACTTACTTCTCCCACTATTCCGTTCTTATGTCACACCATCTCGTGAACTTTCCATTGACGAATCCATGATTGCATTTCGTGGACGTGTTGGATTTCGTCAATACATAAAGGGAAAGCCACAACCCTGGGGAATAAAGGCGTATGTGTTATCTGAGAGTAGGACAGGATACATGTATAACCTAGTTATATACTACGGTAAGGAGACACTACTAACCATCATTCCTGGAAAGAACCATACCACCAACGTTATAATGACACTGATGGAGCCACTAGCAAACATGGGATATGATTTGTATACAGATCGGTTTTATACCAGTCCTGAAGTGGCCACTGAACTGCTACAAATCAGTACTTCCATCACTGGAACAGTACAGACCAACAGGCGCAACATGCCTGCAACTGTAGTTGGGGCAAAGCAGAAGAGAGGAGATGTTGCTACATACCGTAAGGGACCTCTTGTAGTGATCCAGTGGACAGATAAGAGGACCCTCACCACTCTCTCCACCAAACACACAAATAAGATGCTTGCAGTTCCTTCAAGGTACATGTATGTAAACAATGAGACTAAACAAGTAAAATGGAGGGTTACGGAAGAGAAGCATGGGGTTAGTTCAGTTTGTATACATGCCCATTCTCCACACATGACTGCCTATTAATTTGTGGTTACAATTTGAAGGTTGTGTCATTGTTTGTCTTGTAGAGAAATGTGTCCAAGCATGAGGTAGTAATAGATGTTCTCATATCAATTCACAGAATTCCAGGATCCCTGGCAAAAATGAAGCCAGAGGCAGTACATGAGTACAATAAATTCATGTTAGGAGTTGATCGCCTTGACCAACGGATGTCCTATTACCAGTACACTCGCAGAACAATCCGTTGGTGGCGAAAAGTGTTTTTCTGGATGATTGAGGTGGTGGTTGTCAACTCCTACATCATCTACACTCAACACACAGATTCACGCAGAAAGCTCACTCACAAAGAATTCCGGCGAGAGTTAGTGGAAGTACTTTGCCAGCCACTTCGTGATATATCCACTCACAGACAACCTGCTCGTCATGACCACACTCTAGAGTGTCTCCGAGGCCATCATTTTCCAGAGAATGGCTCCACACGTCGTGACTGTAGAGTGTGCAGTACTCGAGGACCCGGAGGCACGCGCCATCTCACCACAACATACTGCAGCACCTGTTCTGACCATCCCCATCTTTGCATTGGGCAGTGTTTCCGTGATTACCACACAAGGGTGAACCTGTAGAGATAGATCAGTGTAACAGCTATATACGTACGCACATACAAGCAGTTAGTACCTTCTAAATGCACTCTATAAGGTAACAAGATACAATTGACTTACAATAAACATGGTTATGTACCTACAAGCATGCCAACGTTATAAATGGAGACAAAAAAAAATGCACACAAGTATCCACTTACATCAGCTAATTTATGGTAGATGTATCCGTGCAGTTACCTTTTCTGGAGTCTAAGGACTGTCATTTATCGTCGGGTAGATGGAAAAAAACACTCACGGTAATAACAGCCTCGAGTCAGCCCATGCGTTCCGGTTGTATCATCCACACGCGGTATTCTAAATAGTGCCGTCCGCACGCAATTATTGTTACGTCTACGCGCGCGCATTGCGCAATTTCACTGCCGTCCCTGAAGGGTTAAGAACGTTGCCTTCACAGTGGCAAAGAGACACAAACTCCTCCTATGTGCTTACTTAAACAGTGGTAGCTTCTTTGATAGAAGATTGGAATGTGGTCCAGGTGAGCTTGCAATGTACATAGAGGAACACACTGCGTGCCCATGCGCGTTAATTTCATGAAAATCCTGTGGCATGAGCCGATACCTCCATATGATTACATCATGATAGTATACTATATGGATAGTTTACGGATGGGCAAAGCAGAAGAGTTCAAGCTTGCTATAGCGTATGCCCTTGAGCGTCATCACTGTTCATTGCTACAACTGAAGAAGGAACAAATGTAAGGTTAGTTTATGATACTTTGAGCTGGCTACCATTTTGTTACACCTCGCTACCATTTTTAGATAGGGGGCTATATAGCAATGCTCGAGTTAAACAAGCGTACACTGTAGTATTACACATGTGAGCTAGAATGACGTTATTACTACATATCCACTTCTGTCTCTTACGTAAAATCAGCGTGTGCCTCATAAATTTGCACATGTGCGCAGTGTGTACTCTCCTCCTGGTGATTGTATTTCCACCCTACACCCTTTAAAATACTCTGTATGTTATAGCTAAAGACCCAAAGACTGTTGCTGCTGAATGTGAAGAGGTGCATATGAAAGTCAAAGAGTTGAAATCTCAGGATGACCAGGACCCAGATGCATTCAACTTCACTATGGTATGCAGGTGAGAACACGCACACACACACACACACACACACACACACACACACACACACACACACACACACACAAATGCGCAAACTCACGCACACACACCACAACACCACACACAAAGCACATTATGTACATTTTATATGTATACATTCACATCTGCACACACATGGTTTGCAGGCCACGATGGGTCTCATACCTGGGTGTGAAGTATTCTGTGCAAGATTACGTAGCTGTTGGATGGCAACTAGATGACCTCCCAGTATTCGAACGAATCGAGTACATTGCAGTTGTAGATCAAAGAGTTTTGTTCGGTCTTTCAAAGTATCACACATATGGTATTGACCATCACTACCAAAGCTACCTCATCGAAAAAACACAGTCTGATTCTATTTACACATGGCTCAGAGACTTAGTGGACTTTTATTCCATTAAAGCTCATTCTCTTAGAAATGGTTCTCTGTGCATCACTTTACGGCATCATATTGAGCAAATTGTTTAAATTTATTATGTAAAAATTTTATTTCACTTTCAAAAACAATAGTTAACTATGACTCTATATGTATGCAAACGTTGTGATCTGGGTGTGGAAGGCCATGTCAGCCAGGCTTATATTTCACCTGCAAGAAGAAAGAACAACAGAGCAATGAAGAATTATTATGACAACATTCTTCGCAGTTTGAACACAATTATACTAGCATGTGCAGATGACACCCTACCTTGCTAAATTAACATGCATGAACGTAAAAGTCACAAACAATATGTTCTTTAACAATGTCATTGTTAAATTGACTTTATCTTTTATTGAAATAGCAATTCTATTGCTTATTTGACACACGAGATGCAAAAATAACAACATCATTGTTAAATTGGCTTTTTGTTGCAGTAACAAATTGTGTTAAGTCAACAAACCATTTTTGCAGTGTGCAAGTGTATGCATATATATACAACAAACCATTTTATGCAGTGTGCAAGTGTATGCATATATATACATTGCACAGACACACGTACTGGACCGAATACAAGTATTCTGTCTCCGAAAAAGATCAGAAAGACTACAGTACCTAAAGGTGATGTCATTGCATGTGTATTTATGAAATATGGTGCAGGGAGTCATGTGTATGTACTGTAGAGTATCTTAGGTGCATGTTACACGAGTGAGAAAATGTTACACAAGTGAGAAAATACTATAACTATTTTGCAAACAGCAGTCGCTTAAGGATGTATCTACAGCTAAATCTACATCAGTTGTTGCAAAAGACGTACAATTAATTTCTCTCATTGTGAGCTTAGTTGATTGGTGTGCATGTATACGTTAGGTGTCTTCAAGGTACACTGCTACATCCAACAGTCCCACAAAAGGTACATGAGGCTGGCTTGGACATCATATTTGCTGATCATCTAGGTGTGTGCATGAATCTTTTGCATGACTGATTTTTAATTAGGTGAGCAGAGTGCGCCCACCAAGTAGTACTGGTGCAAAAGTACGTACAATACTAAATCTGCACATGTTTTTGGAAATTTCATCATCACATACATGTGTTTGCATATAACTAGGTTGGTCACTCTGCTCACCCACAGTATATATATGTATATGCGGTATGCTTACTAGAAACACCAGCTGGCCCACTTCTACTCCGAGGCTAACTAAGGGTAGAATTGCGCAACTAGATGTATGAGTGTATATACATGTGTGGATATGTCTTATATATATATATACAAGTAAATAAAAAATTTAGGAAATATATAGGGATTGCATAAAAAGGAAAGGAGACAAGATTGGGACACAGACATGTTATGATATATCAACGTAACATTATGCGTACGTTGATACATCATGTCTGTGTCCCAATCTTGTCTCCTTTCCTTTTTATGCAATCCCTATATTTCCTTTCAAATTTCCTAAATATTTTATTTACTCGTCTCCTGTCATATTTTTTCTGGACCTAGGTACATACATTTCGCTTTACTTGGTTACAAACGTATTAGCTAATGCATTGTACATCAGTTAAACTAAATTAGCAGTACAGATAATAGTGTGTGCTTGAAGAGTTATAGGCTCTGTGTAACTGCCAGTACTTATGTTTACCATCATACAAATCCACATTTAGTGAAGCTTTTGTTAGTGAGATACGGTAACGCTTGCATAAAGCTATTTGTTGTTATATTACAAGACTTACATTGTTTACAGAGATCTTATTATAACGTTAATCATTGGCGCATTACACTTTACTAGCATACCAATTTCCACATTTAGTGGAGCTTTTGTTAGTGAGATATGGTATTGCCTGCCTGAGGCTATTTGTTGTTATATTACAAGATTTACATTGTTTACATAGATCTTATCGCAACATTGATCATTGGGGTATTAAGCTTTACCATCATACCAATTTCCATATATAGCAGAGCTTTTGTTAGTGAGATACAGTAATGCTTGCCTGAGGCTATTTTGTACAAGATTTACATGGTTTACCGAGATTTTATCACAATGTTGATCATTGGGGTATTAAGCTTTACAATCACACCAATTTCCACATTTAGTGGAGCTTTTGTTAGTGAGATGCAGTAATGCTTGCCTGAGGCTATTTTGTACAACATTTACATGGTTTACAGAGATTTTATCACAATGTTGATCATTGGGGTATTAAGCTTTACCATCACAACAATTTCCACATTTAGTGAAGCTTTTGTTAGTGAGATACAGTAATGCTTGCCCGAGGCTATTTTGTACAAGATTTACATGGTTTACAGAGATTTTATCACAATGTTGATCATTAAGGCATTTTAAGCTTTTCCATCATACCAATTTCCACATTTAGGGGAGCTATTGTTAGTGAGATACAGAAATGCTTGCCTGAGGCTAATAGAAAAAAAAAACATGTTTATGCATGTAAACATGTGCATGTGTTATAGACCACGCAGATGTTTGTGGTCTCGCACATCCATGCACTCCCCTATGACAGGCAGTACATGTACGGCACAGCCCAGCAGGCTATGCTAAACTAATAATAACATATGACCTTTTGCCCTTTTTGTTTCTATGATTTTTAACCCCACAACATCCTTAATACGCATGCGTAGCCTGCAAAATAGGTGTAACTGGCGCGAAATACAAAATTGTATAACTTTCTCCCGGCTGCAGATCTTGCAACTATAATTGCATCGCGCTAATCAGCGGCCGATAGGCCATCGATATAGTGCCTTTTCGCGCGAATTTGCACAACACCCCTTTTTGCATACGTTAAGGTTGGCAATAATTGCGTGGGGGGAGATGTCGCGGAATGACGGCGCAGGCGGCTTATTGTACTACATTCCGTTGCGCCAGT
>OZ019948.1:11588933-11685802 GCA_963970385.1 Theonella swinhoei | reverse complement strand
TGGTGTGTGCGTGTGTGTGTGTGTTGTTTTTTCGAGAGAGGGAAAACAAAAAGAAAGAGAGAGAAAGTGCGAGATTTGGAGAGGTCAGCGTCATTAGCGAGCGGCAAGCCAAGTGCCAGTGCAGGCCTAGTTTGATTATAGCTGCGGCATGCCCATCAGTAGGCCAGAAAGCATGCAGTATAGTTATTAGAGAAGTCCAGAATGTCCTGAGCCGGTCATCAGGGGAGCACCCAGACTGATCAACGTTGCCCACAGGTTTCGGTCCCTTTAATCTCCCGACCCATGGACAACTACAGCAAGGGCGGGACCACTCCCACGTTGGAGTCCGGCATATTTAGAGCTACCGGGGGTTCATTTTGCTATCTACAGTTGATGTGACACGTGACCATATATGAAATCTTCAGTTGTTATACATAGTATACCTGTAGTGTGTTGTAACACAATCTAATAGGAAGTGGTTAGTAATTGGTATTGGTATGAAGGGCTGCTTTGACATGCTTTGGTGCTTTGAGTAATTAGTACTGTATATACTCGGGTAACGCGCTATGTACACGGATAGTAGTGGATATTACAATAGTTTACATAGCATGCTGCACTCACCTTTGACTGGATGCTGTGCGGTGGCTGATTAAATACGCATGCGTGGCTGTTGATCACCCTTTGGGTGTGTGGAATATGTTGACCTAGTGCCCTTTTCTGTAATATTTCATGTATACAGTACATGCAATGTGTTTATAATCCAGCTCCCACTGGTCATCAGGGGAGTCCCCTGCCCCTCAAGCATGGGGCTGCGTGTTTCGGCCGCTTTAAACTCCCTACACACATGCAGCCTCACTAAGGACAGGGTGACGCCACTCCACCTGTATTGGAGTCCTGGAGCCAGACTATAGTTTAGTTATTTGTGGTTAGTAACTAGTTTACATAGTATGGATGTGGTTATGTACTATTACATATAGTAACGCACATTTGCTGACGCTTGGCGTGGCTTCAAATGTTATGAGCAGGCGTGATTTTTTAATTATGTTATTCCAGGTGTCGCTATGAATATCATTATCTTCAGGAAATGTGTATGATTTTTGGATATTGCTTTACTACTAACTTAGTATAGTACCTTGTGTGTGTGTGTGTGTGTGTGTGTGTGTGTGTGTGCTGTCAAGATGTCTTATCTTTTCTCAGCAACCTGCCAAGATGTCCCATCTTTAGGCAGGCAGAGTTTATTGGGGCTTAATGTGATGTGTGTAATAGTGTATATTACCTTGGCTTACTGTGTTATGTTTTGCATATATACTTTGATAACTTCTTGCATTTGGAGTGCAGTATTGTGAGCTCTACGTTTGCAGTTGTGCACATTTTGCATCTACATACTGTTGTATGCATCCTTGTGTTTCCTTGTAACATATTTTGAATTCAGGTGCTGTTCATCGCTACTATGAAAGTAGAAGACTATTCAATGACAGTCGCCCAGAAAGGAGAGAGAAAGCAACACAAGTTAAACGTGTATCACTAAAGCGCAAACTTCAACAACGGGTAAATAATTTTACTGTAATACACGTGGCATGTTTTTGTGTTATATATACTACAGCTCTTCAAAAGGCGGAGGAATGTGTTAAAGAGACAGAGAGAGGGAATGCTGGGACTCCATTGATTACAATTTCATGACTGAAGAAAGTGAGGGCGAGGATGGCACAGTTGTGCAACATTTTCTACCATGGCGTTCTGAATGTAAGTGGACTGTTTACTCAGCAAGAATGTGTCGTATCTTTCACTCATCCATCCTTCCCTCCCTCCTCCCCCTACTCTCTCTCTCTCTCTCTCTCCCCTCCTCTTCCCCCTTCCTTCACAGCGTTGAATAAATTAGTGAAAAAGCTGGATAAACGCTGTGATAAGCAGGACAAATTATCAAAGTGCAAGCGGAAACCATGAGTGCCATCAGTAGATTCATGTCTTCCTATTACTGCAAATGCTCCTCAGTGGAGCATAAAGACCCAGCTGACTACTGCGCAATGATCCAGAAGCCCTCTTCCAGAGAGTACTGGGATTCATGAAACCTCCAGAAGCCCTATAGCTAGTGTCAGTCAGGGTCCTTCTACTTCTGGCTCTATCACTGAACTGGACTCTGAATAACTAGTGATACTGTTGTGGACTCTCCTGTGTATACATTGTATGCGTGTGTGCTGACATTGACTTCTGTATAGTGTGTATATAATTATATGCAGTAAAAGTGTGCGGTGTGGGAGCGGTGGGACCGTATCCTGGTATAGTGCCCCGTGGTGTATAACGGGCCTCCGATGAAGTAGAACATGGTCGTTGACCGGCAGGAACGCTGTGGCTCACGGTTTATACTGTTGGTTCTGTTTCTTGTTTGTGATCCCACTCAGAGAGCTACGGGAGCTCCGTCGATCGACATCAGGGTGAAAGCGGAAAACCTGTGATGACGAATATACGGTGTTTGTATAACGTAGACACGGATCCGTTTATTCACTGGCCTTTCCCTGGGAAAGGCACCCTGTTTTATCACAGTGTCCTTACTTTATGCAGTCCTAATTAAAGTACATGGACAGTTGAATAAAACCTTGATATGAGCTAATCCTAAATACACACCTTCCAACACCTGAAAACGAGGCCATCTTAGAGTAGAGGATCCTTCCAACTAACCGGCAATAGTATGAATGAATGCTCAATTACAAACAGGGCCTAGCTCTAGGTAACATTTTCTGCCATTTGGCAGAGAATGTCACCTAGAGTGTGAGTGGTGGAAGGCAACTGCAGGCAATGCTGTCTCCAAGTAGCAGTGCGCACAATTTTAAGTAAGTGTGTTATAATTAGAGGTGTATACATACATGTAGGTGCTACCCAAAGAAATATTATTGGTGAGGTGTCCTCGTTTCAGGGTGTACTGATTATTAGGGGTGTTCTGCTGTCCGGTAATGAGAGGGGATCATTTCCACACTAGAATTTTTACCTAGATCTTGGTGACCTTCTGTGTACTACACGTAGATCTACGTATATATATATATATACAGGGAAAATGACAGTGGATTTATTATATCACACAACCATTTCCAAATGCCAGCACCTCACTCTGATGTCATCAATCCGTGCAATCTAGCCATGCAACTGTAATGTTACATATTGTGTAGCATTTTCTGTTACACAATACAGCTCCCAATGGCCCTTTCCTACCCTACACAGCTCCCGATGGCCCTTTCCTACCCTACACAGCTCCCAATAGCCCTTTCCTACCCTACACAGCTCCCGATGGCCCTTTCCTACCCTACACAGCTCCCAATAGCCCTTTCCTACCCTACACAGCTCCCGATGGCCCTTTCCTACCCTACACAGCTCCCGATGGCCCTTTCCTACCCTACACAGCTCCCGATGGGCCTTTCCTACCCTACACAGCTCCCGATGGCCCTTTCCTACCCTACACAGCTCCCGATGGCCCTTTCCTACCCTACACAGCTCCCGATGGGCCTTTCCTACCCTACACAGCTCCTGTTGGCCTTTTCCTACCCTACACAGCTCCCAATGGCCCTTTCCTACCCTACACAGCTCCCGATGGCCCCTTCCTACCCTACACAGCTCCCGATGGCCCTTTCCTACCCTACACAGCTCCCAATGGCCATTTTTGTACCTTACACTCACACATGCATGTAAGTAGTAAGGATGCTTACCCCTGTGAATACTGTGGGATAAGACAGAGAACCTCCACAAATACCAAAAGAAAAGAAGTAGCATGACATTTCCACTCGCTTACAGTTTACAAGGGTGGGTATAAGGTGCATGCACAGCTACAGTGATGTGTATGTGCACGCAAGTGACTGACTGTGTCCTCTGTTTGAGACTGATTGTACATCTACATGTACACTGGGACAAGTGGGTTAATATTGGTGTGCTCTGATTCTAGGCACACAAACATGGTATTTGGGAACCATGTCATTACAGACGCCTGAAATCAGGTGACTTCACTAATTACAATGATAATTGACCCTCGGCGTGCAAGGGTTTGAGTAGTTGGTTTGTGTATGTGTGTGTGTGTGTGTGTGTGTGTGTGTGTGTGTGTGTGTGTGTGTGTGTGTGTGTGTGTGTGTGTGTGTGTGTGTGTGGCTATTATGGCACTACAGGCTATGGGCTATGAGGTGGCCTCATAGCGATACTAGCGGCGTAGGAGTAATCAGGGTTTAAAAAGGCGATTTTCCAGAAACAACTCCGTTCAAGAGAGATGGCGTGAAAACAAGCAAAAAAGCCAATTTCTAAATTAAAGTGGTTGTATAAATTAGTATCAATGCCTGAGGATAGATACCCAAAGCAATTATTAGCCTCGTAGACAAAGGAAAGCAAGGGGTAGAGTAGTTGATGAACTCTTTGTGTCCTTAGGTTTGGATAAGCATGAATGGGTGGAGGATATTAAGAGGGGAGAGAGTTCATTAGCTTCATTTTTGTCTTGTATAGAGGAGAGTATTAGTGAAAGGGAGGGTAAGCAGTTTGAGGAAGGATTGAATAGTAAAGTAAAATTAGATATGTACAAAAGGTTTAGGTAAGGAATTAGAATTAAAGAGGTATTTGCATGGGGTTGGTGATGCAGGAACTAGACTATTGTTGTCAGGAACACATGGCTTGAACAAGGAGCTAGGCAGGCATAGAGGTAGAGAAGGCAAATCACAAGTGTGCATTGTGTGGTGCTGAGTGTGAGAGTGTAGGTCATGTGTTGTGGGAGTGTTCAGCCTATAGTAGTATTAGAGGAATCTTTGTGGAGAAGCTTCGGGAGCTTTTAGGAAACAGATATGCAGATTTTGACAACCTTAATAGTATAGAGAGAGGAAACTGCATATGTATTAGGACGTGAGCTCTGGGAATATGACTGACGATTTACTCAGCTTAGTGAAGGAATATGTTGTAGGTGTCTGAGGTGTGCGTAAACCAAAATTGTACGGTGATGACTCGTGTCCTAGTCAACTAATACCTCGAAAACTTAGGAAGCTCGTGGTTCCGCCACTTCTACCCTCCACATTATCTCTAGAAAACACCATCACTGCACTCTTACCTACAATGTACATTAGCCTTTAGTCTCCACCTGTTACAGTACCTACATACTATTACAGGCCCCTCCCTTGAGTCACTGACACTTACAAAATCATCAGCAAACAACATACCTCCAATCTTCTTACCACTACTAATCTCTCTCCCAAGTCCAGCCTCATCTACATCTGAAGAATGTAGATGAGGCTGTCAACACATCTGGGTTGTTCATCTAAGCTTGTAAAAATCTGCATATCTGTTTCCTAAAAGCTCCCAAAGCTTCTCCACAGCATGTTTGCAACTTGCGGTAACCACAGTCTCGATCTTCTTCCAATCTCACCCACTGTAGACTTCAGAACTCCAAAAATCTCTGCAACTAACCTCTGAGACTTGCCCGTATCTGTGCAAATAATATCGAGCTTCTTTTCCCACACATCACCTTCACTTTGAAGCCATTATGGGTCAGCTTTATGCACAGTAGCCTCACTCTAGACGTGCGAACTATGCATATCTTAATTGCGCATGAGCCTGCCCGGTAGAGGGAGATGCCCGTATGTTAGAGGTCCGAGGTTTTACTGTAGATATGTATGTAATCGGCATTCAAACAACTATGTCGGCTTGCTCAGCAATAACCCATCCCTATTGTACGACCTGAAAGCAATTGTTAAGCCATATCTAGTCCCACTAGTAGGTGGGGTTAGTTCGGATTCGGGATCCAGTGAATCTGACACTAACGTGCCATAGTCTCGTACCCAGACCCTCTCTAAAAGCGGGAGAGGGTCTGGTTAGACTTGTGCAGCGTCTATGGCTTCTCAAGTGGGTGTAAAATAACAAACACTTTTAAGCTGCATCAAGCCCAGGTGTTACTGTATTTGACAGAGTAAACTGTGGTCTGTCAGCCACTTAGTTGCCAGAAAAAATGCGGCAAACACTACACAAGTCTACTATAGGAATGTTACCAGACCCTCTCCCACTTTTAGAGAGGGTCTGGGTACGAGACTAGACGTGCCGAGCACTAAAATGATGAGGAAAGAAAGTTCTAGGGAAGAGACTACCCAGGTATTTTATATTAACAACCACTTATGAATTCACTGATTAATGAAAAACCACTGAAGTGCTAAACCCTCCAACGTGCATGCGCAAGTCTTTGAAAAACGTATGTGCTAGTACATATTTGAACCCCGCCTCCTGTCTATAATAAATTACCTGGCCCTGCCACAGAAGAGCCTTGCTGCACTACTTTAGCTCATTCGAGGTAGTGTCTAGAGCCCTGTTAGGCATTTCAACAACTTTATAAGCCTCTGCTGTGAAGGAAGCTCATTAACCCTCGCACATGCACGGGATCGTTATTGTAGTCCGTCTGCGTGTATGTCTGTCGGTCTGTCTGTCTGTAAACAAGTTTTCTCGTAAAATGTGGTTGCTATAAGTACCAAACTTGGAGATATGAAGATGTAGCATTAGCGCTCGGCACAGTTAACGTTTCGAGCGGAAAGAATAGACCGGACCTGCGTTGTTGATGAACGTTACCAGCAATTTGCCAGGTTTAGCGGTCATCTTGTTATGATTGTAAATGATTTGTATATTTCATGTAAACATGAAACACATTAGTAAATTTGCATGCTTTCATGTCATTTTGCTTGTTTTCATGTAATACAGCTTGTTCAGATGCAAAATGCGCTCGTAACCATAGTATCACATTTGCGTTCAAAACGAGAAATATGGCCTACTTCACGAGATCAGTAGCGAAGCCTCGCGGCTACTACGCTTCTCTACACTCGCGTAGCTCGGCTGACATGTACGACCACAGAGGTGAGAGTACTTCCCTTCGAACGCCGCTCCAGGGCGATGAGTTAGACATCATGAAGTGGACAGACTCATTGGGGAGAGGAAGACAGAGGTAATTTATAGAGCCACACCTCCAATTTGCTAAACGAAGGTGCATTATCCTACGCAGAGTGGAGTTCAGTATTTAGTAATGTGGAAAGACTACAGAAAAGAGGATGCGACGTGGGTTCCTGAGTTTGATATCACTCCTCCAGCATTGCAGTAAGTTTAAAAAAAAACAAAAATTGTTAGTTATTTGTCAAATTGTTAGTTATTTGTCTCCTCTAAACAATTGCTGGCACTTTCATTATCCACAACCTGAGTATCGTGTGGTATCCGAGGCAATCAGTAACTTTGAAAATGAAGTAGCTCGTAGTTTGAAGAGTGGCGTAAATCGCAGATGCTCCTTCAGTGTCCTGTTTAGGATTGGAGGAAAGGGAAATGACTGTCCTCATAAATTTTATAACTTGGAGGACTTTGATGGAGCTCTATTCTCACCAGAGTTGTAGAGGTGTTATGATAGGCTTGGTGATGGTTGCACAGTACAATTTCCCATGCGCATGTACAGCAGGATACTTTGGTCTCCAGTAACATATTTAAAGGGTGTAGACGATGTAGTGACCCCCAAAAAGAGATCTTTTAAAGAAATATGTAATGTATGGATTAGCAAAACACGTTGTTAGCTAGTATCCTCACCTTGTTAACACTTCACTGTCACTGCCTTATATTATCTTATATTTAGAAAGAAATTTTGAAATGACAGGCATGCATGCATTGCGCAGTGGATACACGTGCGTTGGAACAAAGGCTACGTTGCAGTTGTGTCTGAATGGATTCTGCTGTCAATTGTTTTTCTGATCCTTCAGAGGTTGATTTGAAGTCGAAGCCTGGCTTTGTATGATGTACTTAACCTGTAAGGTGGGAAGGGGAGTCTATCGTGAAAAGTGTACAGAGGTGAGATGTGCATTAAGTATGCAGGGTATGTCTTTAGCTACAATGCTATTTAATAGCTCGGTAGAAGGTAGTATCCCTTGTATGTGGGGTGGCTTTGAGAAAAGCCGTTAAAAAAAATTAAGATCTGTCTCTTGGTCGCTTCGCCCTCTGTTCCCTGATGCGAGAGGTCCAGTACTCCTCATTTGTTTTTGAGTAGGGCCTCTTCTCTCTCCTGCAGTGGTCTAGGGCTTCCTGTCTCCTCTCTGTGCGTATAACTTCTCCACATGGATCGTGTTTGTTGGAGGAGTAGTAGCAGTGCTTTGCGGAGTCATTATTCTTCTTAACTCCTACAAAGTATCCATGCATGTATGTTACTCATATCTATAGCAATGTGTATAGGGCTGGATGTATATACCTTGCCCTGAGAACTTCAAGATGCTGCCATGTGTCCTGATCTGGTGAGGAACGTGATACACAAGACAGTGCATGTATGGGGTCTTCTGATACCCCTCTAGTCTGCCAAGATCCACAAAGTCTCTAACCCACTGTTGAGCCTGCGTGATAGGTGTATGATTCACATGAAACTGAACACAATAGGGTTTTATGATTTACCCTGGAATGAACCACATCTGCAGATGGAAACTCAGAAGATAACTCCTCGTATATCTCCACAAAGTCCTGTAGGTACATGTATGAATGTGGGTAAGACACAATGGATATTTGGTACATGTATATGTATGTACTTTCCACAGTCCACTAATCTGGGAAGCATCTCTGTCAGGGAGTATGCAATCCAGTCTCTCAGGAAGTTGGCGAAGGACCTTCAGTTTATCCTTCCTGTTGAGAGCTGTCCAGTTGAACAGACCAGAAACTGGCCTGTTGTTCTCATCAACAACCTACGTACGTATATGTGTACGTGTACTCTTGAATGTTATACATGTACATGTGTACATGCATGGCATATTAACCTTTATAACCTGCATGTATTTAAGGAACGTACTGGTGAGATAATGAAGGTGACACCACATCTTCTAACCAGAGTCTCCAGCATTCGGAGGTGGTTGTCACTTCTTCTACCCTCCTTCATGTAAACCATGTGGTCAAGACTGTTGGCCTGGAGGATGACATTCCTCAGGAGAACATCCCCAATTCGAAGAAGAAGATGAAGTTCATCAATGACCAGGTTTGAGGGCTCTGTCGGCAGTATTGGTTTTTCTTTACTGCCAAGGTGTTTCTTAGGCTGAGAAAAGGAGGAGTTTGTTATCATTGTTTCCAGAGTTCTACCTTTCCCATGTGGTGGAGGGCTGTTGTACACCGCTTCTGGAACTGTCATATCCATCTACATAATTGTGTATGTCTATACATATGTATATGTAAGTACATGTACACATACCTTCCTCCTTGCTTACAGTGCACCAGATGCAGGAGTATATTGAAGTGGCATTGTTCAGTCCCATCATCAGCAGAAGGTACTGTTACAAGTGGATTTGTGAACATCAGCTAACTTGAGTACGTGCATTCCAACCTTGTAGTCTGCTCCAAACACCACTTGAAGTGAGTACTGCACGTCATTGACACACAGAGTGGGATTTGATGTCAGCTCACCGACCTCATTCCAGACAGGGGCCAAGCTATCCCTCAGAAACTCAAAAGTTTCGTGTCCTCTTACAGAAGCAAAGGTGTGGTTTCCTACATGCATATGGCGTGCATGTGTGCATACATACATGTATATGTACATGTGTATATCTACAAATCTACTCAGTGTACCTGATGCAGCCAGGGCATCTTTGGCAATGTCTGGAAAGCTGAAGGTAAGAAAGACGTATGAGGCGGTAGAAGAAAATCTGGTTCCATCTCCAGACAACTTTACAAGGATCTTGGTGGGGTCAGGGCCAGTTTTCATCAGCTGCATTTAGGGTGCATTTCTTACTATACGAATTGGTTATGAAGAGTGGCTTACAAGAGGTGACAGGACTTCAGTCAAAGCCTCTCTAAGGTGCACATAACACCCTTCAAAAGGGTTGGAGAGAGGGATAGTGTTTATTGATGTGTTAAATCCCTTCTCAGAGCTTTGATGTGGTGGAGTCTGGGGAGTTCTGGTGTCACCTAGAGAATGTACAGTGTACATGTGGGATAAATCAAGCAGTGTGCACATGTAAGTAAAGACTCAGTTCATACTTGTGCAATCTCATGGTAGAACTCATCAGACACACAGTACCTATCTAAAAGGTACAGGGTCCGAGCTGTTGGATCAGGTCGTTCTGGTGGTGTAGCAGACTGAGGAGATGGCCTAGCCTCTGATAGAGGAGATGGGCCAGCCACTGTTGGACCTGGAGCATCCACTAGGGAGAGGGTGATTGGAGTCCCATTCTCTGTGACAGCACTCACTGCTGATGGTGTAAGACCATAGCTCTCCAAAGTTGGTTGCAGAAGGCTGGCTGCACATGTCTGCAGTTTTGCCAGCTTTCTCCGCTGTTGTCGTTCACCCACCTGGAAAGGTTTGCTAACTACACGTATGTGAACTTGTAATTGGCGAGTGGAGTGAGCCCACCTAGTCGTGTCAACGACATATATACTATGTGACGCTCACTCTCCGTGTATACCGTAATGTTCTATTGATGTGACAAGGTGGGCTCACTCTGCTCGCCAAAAATGAGCAACATTAGTTAGTTACTAGTCTGGTGTAGCCACACCCTCTCATAAAGTGGGAGAGGGTCTGGTCTTAGTATCAACGACTTGTGCACACTGTCCAGAATCTGGTCAATCCAATCAGATTACAGAAGAGCCAATTATAACATTCCATGCTTACATGACCCTCTCCCGCTTTATGAGAGGGTGTGGCTACGCCAGACTAGTTAGTTACTGCTTTGCAAGGTAGTATTCACACACATGCAGTGTACATGTGTGTACCTTATCCCCCCTGTTTATAGAATTGTGCAGGACCTCCTTCTGTCTTCTCAACTCTGCCCCCTCCATTTCTAGATGAGCCCTCTCCCGCTCAACAACCTGTTGGACCTGCTCTATATTGGCCCTCATCTCCTCTCTTGCTTGCTCTACAACTTGTTGGGTCTGCTCTAAACGAGCTGTTACCACCTCCCTCTCTTGCTCCACTCTTTGTACTCTCTCCTAATTCAAGTGCAGAAGTTTTCAGGTGTATGCATGAAAATGCATACTAGCCTGATAATAAGAAAAGAAACCTGCCCAGCTACAATGTACCTCCCCAAACAAACACTTATGGGGGCACTTATGTACAAGTAAGTTATCACTTGTAGGTGTTCATTTGGCTACACACTTATATCTACAATGTAATACAGTTTGTTTATGAAGGTTCTCACTTGTAGTACATTTGTGATCCTTGCTGTAGATACTGTTTGCCCTTCCCCGACCAAGATTTTGGAAACACCGTCTATAACCCTTATTCTATCCCGTGACCCCTTACAACTCCTCTTCTTGGTTGCAAGCCTGCCTGCCACTCTCCTTAGAGCTGATTCTAGGCGAGTACTGGATGTATCAAATGTGATTATCTGTTCCTTGATGCAGGCATTCACTCCTGCAGTGAAGCTATCAGCTCTGTTGTCATGACACAGTAGAACACAGTTGGGGACTACTAATGTGCAGAGTGGACTGCCAGCGAAGGCTGTGTGTCCTGTACTGGAACACCCCACTTCAATGCCAGTAACTGTTACTACACTCTGACTCTTCTCCATTCTAACTCATGGAATGCGACAGCCGCAAACTTCCCGCCAATATAATTACAGTGTTAATTAACTTCCAGTCAAATATTTGTTGTACAATAAAGTATGAGTTTTTAAATTCCGTCAAGCGCTGCATGCAGCAGTCAAGCGTTACTGGCGCAAACCATCATCCCCGCAGTAACTACAAACAGAAAGCGCTTGAAAGTCAACTAACCGAAATTTCAGGCTGGCATCGACATCTGTTGTCAGTGCTATATTATATTGCCAGTGGCTAGCCTACGATCTAGGGCCGTCCTAGCGCTTCAGTTAGGTTTGTATAGTCGGTAGATGACCTCCTGTGGACATTTCCATGCTAGGATCGCGTCGCCGACTGGTGTCTGCCTATTACGGATATGCGATAGCGGGTGTAGTGTTCTAGCTTCAGTGTAATTGTCCGCTACGTTGCACGTCAGATTCGTATACTTTGGTGTTGATACCTATAAACAGGGTCTGTTCTCCAATTTTAGACGTTAGGACCACAAAAAAAAGAAAGCGGAAGACGAGAATAATTATCACAAAACATGCGAAATTTGAAAAATATATATGTGCGAATGGCACCAAACGATAAATTATTAAGGTGATTTATTAGGGCAGTGTCCACTTCAGTGTAAAAAGAGACTAGACAACTTCGGTCTCGTTGTGAAGGGGATTCCTTGAGGAACACTTTCATACGTTAGGAGCTTGCAATAGACCTCGTAGTAAACCTGCAGAAAAACGAAAGCCTGCATTGACACTCATGTATTAGTTGTCTAGTCGTCTTATCAGTAATGCCATGTTATCATGTACATGTCTAAGCCATTGCTGGTAACGAAAGCGGTAAATTGCCGATTTTCGTGAACCATGATTGTTGTGATAGCCAAACATGGATATATTGACAAGCAGTATTGCTACTTCGTAATAGGAAGTGTGGAGCTGTATCGTCAGAAGTGTATCAGTTTTAGGCAGCGGTTTATACCGAAGGTGCGCATTAATTGGAGATCGCAATAGCACGGCTTGCCGATATAGTAAGTATGTGCAGAGCACGAGGAGCTCTAATATATTAACTTGGTAGTCATAACTGCGCGAGGGTTACGCACTTTACAAGTTCATTTCATTCAAGGTAGTGTTTAGAGCCCTGTTAGGCTTTTCAACACCTTATAACCCTCTGCCATTAATGGAAACTCATTCGAGGTAGTGTTTAGAGGCTTTTGAGCCCTGGACCGCTATAATAGGCCTACAATAGACAGCTATAATGGTGGCTTTCGTGATAAGTAAATGACGCCATAACTTTTGAATGAAGCATTTATAAAGAAATCTGTGCTGAAGCCATAGGTACCTTGAGGCTTGCTGTTTCTGAGAAAATGTGCATCAGACACAGACTAAGTACCGTCACCGTTCTGCGCATGTGTACCAAATGGTATGGTGTCCACGTTACCAGCAATCCCCGGACGTATACAAGGAAACATGATTGCATAATCTGATAATATGATTGAGCAGAAATACAAGCATTTCAATTGGCTTTTTCACTTTTCTTTAGGTTTTCATGAGGACGGAGGGCGTGAGAAATGATGCCAACGTCTAAAAGGAAACTACAACGACCACTAAGTCCTACAGACGCGAGTTCTGCACATTTCCGGCTCTGTTAACGGGGAACTTCGAACTTTTCTACAGCTTATGCACTACCTATTTACCCGTGTACGTTTTGAATGAAATTACTGCTCATAAAATATTTCGTAGTTAAAAAATACGGCATATTTTTATGGTGCCAACGTCTACAAATGGAGATCACGACCCACACTTTTGTACATGCACCAAAAAATATATACCTTTTATACAGGACCAAAAAGCTGCCCAAAAGCCGTTAAATTTGTATGTACGCAACTTCGACTCAGTGCTAAGGTTGTGCTAGTGTGTTAGTTTGATGTTCTTTTACATAGTTCCTCCTGTTTTCACGCGTTGCTAATCTCCAAAACGCTTTCGGAATCATGAGGGCCTGGGCCGAGTCGGGCTAAGCCGGGGTGTGTGACTGATGTGGACGGTCGCCGAGACCTGTACAGTACTTATATTAAACTAAGTCATTACTGCTGCTTCTTGTAGCTCCAGTCAGTCTCCTAGCCTGAACTTGCTGCTCCAGTCATCTACCATTTTCCTAGCCTGACTAGTTAGCTACATGTACACTGAATCAATGACTAAAACTGCGAAACCTCCTCATACGTTACACACCTTTGTAGATAAGAACCATATACACAATTTATGGACACCATCGTCGGAGAAGAGCGGTAAATATAGAGTAGGTTTTGCATAGCTTACACACGTAAGACGTACTTATATGTATGTTACTTATGCAACAAAAATTCAACCGGAAGTTAATTACAATCTAATTAAAACTTGGCGGGAGATTGCCGTTGCTATTTGGAAACAATGGAACATACAGTTAAAGTAGGAAGTGCAGAGCTAGGGTTATCCAGCACTGGAAAGGGAGTGTTTTCACGAAATCCAGTGTGCACACTGATAATCCCAAACTCCCTGTTGCTTCATCTCCACAAAGACAGACCTGCTGGCTATACTGATGGAGTCAATAAATGCATCAAGGAGGGTATAGTCACTCTTGACACATCTTGTGAGAGACTGGAGTCGGCTCTGCGCAGATTGGCTGGAAAACTTGTGAGCAAACATGCAAGTTGCAAAGGGTCCTCGTATAGGAAGAAGGTCAGAGAAGGTCAAACTCTTCTGTTGGTTGGAGAGGGAGAAACCATCTCCGTTACGAGGGTTACAGAGGATCTACAAGTTAGTAAAAATCATTATTACAAATGTATATGAATGTGTGAGTGTGTCACTGCCACACAGGACCTCATTTACTGGTGTGTAAACTCAAAGTCCACCCAGGGTTTACATCATAGTTTACTCATGTATTACTTACTGTAAACTTTCTTGTAAACCCAGTGTAAAACTTCAGCTTGGAACACTTTGTACACTGCTGTCTTACTCATAGTAGACTATTATGGAAAACTGGAGTAAATTAATGGTAGTTTATGAGTAATCAGTGCCTGATGCTCATGCTTTACTGCTGAATTACTTTTTGTGAGTACATTACTGGTGTAAATTTTAACTTTGAAAAAACCCAATATGTATATATACAATTAACATACTCAAGTAGAGTAAAAGGGTCTCTACACTATAATACAGTTCAATCACTCTGTAGCTATCTGTACAACTTCCGGGTGAGCTATGTAAACAGATAGGAGATTTTTAAAAAACACTAAAAATGAGTCACTTGCACAAACCTTTTAACCAATCTTTGTTCACGGCCCACTTTGGAAAGCCATGTGGGGGGATGCTATTTAATTCTGATGCAATAACACGGTTCTTCCGTTGAGGAATATGCTTCTTTTTTACTGAAGAAGCCTGAGCTTCAGTAACCCGGGAATCTAGCTCCTTCAAATAGGCATTGAGAGCTGTATGCAAAAGATACACCAATACATGAGTAACTGTTACAGTCTATTTGACTAGTACTGACTATTTGATCTCCAGGGTGGTTGATGAACAAACATACTCTCACCGCCATCAGAACTTGATTCTTCCGACATATAGTCTAACGTCAGGGCTGTGAATCTTTCTTTTTCTTCTCCAGCATGGGCAACTCTTGAGCGGCGCTCATAAAGCTATTTTTCAGAATGCAGGAAAATAATACAGTTGGGTTTCATTTTAAGCCTACCCTTAGCTTGCGAGATCTGACTTTTCGTCGTCTATTTTGAAGGGAAACGCGCTGCTGTTGAGTTGGATCTGTTGACTCTCTCCAGCTCCTTCTCGACTCAAAATATCGTTGAATAGCTCCTGTATTAAATGCAAGTTAATTGCTTTAACACCATGTGTAGGCACATAACTTACTGTCTATAAGTAGTGTTGAATATACATTCTCCTTTGCACAAAATAGTTCATCAGCTAGTCGGCGTTTCACTTTGTTGTTGTGTTCATCTTTAGACCTAATATAAAATCAGTACATATAATTATAGCCAGGAATTATTAATGTCTGATTACCCAAGGTTTGGCCTGAATTGGTCCTCTTCGTCAAGAGCTTCATGAATTTTGGCAACCAATTTCTGGAAGTGTTAAAGTAATACTATTTGAGTGCTATAGCTAAGCACACACTTACTGATAACTGAGGCGGGAGTCGCTTTTTTTCCTCTGGGCTACTTGAACCAACACTCTCACTTGCCTTGTCAGCTAAACTTGAAACGACATTTTCTAGGTCACCTAGACGCTTTGAAACATTCTCAACCATCTTAAACACTTTGCTCTGTGCTTCAACAAGAGATGAAAGCATATGTTCTGCCCCGGCTGATGACCCTACAGCTCCATTATAGGGTGGAAAAGGTGCTGGTGCAAAACCCCCTGATGGTTGAAAAAAGGAAGCATTATAAGTCGAACTTGACCGTAGTGGGTGATGTCTAAAATAGTTGGGTCCAGTAGCGGAGGAATGGACTGGGGTTCTTTCACGATGAACATCAGCTGCATCCACAGGTCCATCACAACCGCCATATACTTCGTCGAATTCTGCGTGCTCCATACCACTAGGAAAAGGACCAAGTAAGGCAATATGTATATACTTTTAAAAGAGACATTCATACTCACCTGGCAAACTCAACACGTACAGCTGTTTATTCCAGTCCGATATCACGATCCCGCCTTTGCGCTAAATTAGGGTGAAATCTTGAAACACTGTTACTGTCAAAAGTCGACCTCGAGATCCATGGAAGCACAAGTCTCCTCCAAAACTGGCAAAAGACGAAAGTATGAGAAGCTACACTGTGAGCATTGTGGCAGGGACGTGTCTAAATCTACTTGGTATATGCATTACGAAAGCTTCTTTGATTCTGCGTCTGGTACTTGGACGAAAGAAAGCGCGGGTCCGAGACCCGATTTTAAGTTTGAGAGCAGTGGTGATTCAAGCGAGTCAGAGAGGGACTCTGACAGATATTTTTCGTTTCAGTCGGATCATGAAGACACAGAACCCAACGATGTAAGCGTATGTTGTACCGATGAGTCGAGTTTAGACTATGGAATGTACTTTGTGCTATTGTATATATTGCAGGAGGCCCCATTAGAAGCAAGCAGTGGTGATGTAGAAGTATGGGAGTTTGAAAGTGACAGTGAGTCTGATTTTGAGTCCCAAACTTTGGGATCAGCACCCCAAACCAATGAATCAAGTCAGCTATTCTTTAGCTAAACTCCCCCTCAAAGAGTAGCTAAAGAAAAAGCAGCCAAAAGAAGACTTTTTACACAACCTACAGAGGTATAGCATGAATAACAGATCACTATGGATCTACATGTATGTGAGCATATGAAGTGTTTCTCGTTAATATCGAAGAAGTATGTGTTTGTTCCCTGACCGGCTGACCCCTCGTGGGACGTAGGCAGGGAAATTGCTTGTGTGTTTGTTCCCTGACCGGCTGACCCCACATGGGACGTAGGCAGGGAAATTGCTTGTGTGTTTGTTCCCTGAGTGGCTGACCCCTCGTGGGACGTTGGCAGGGAAATTGCTTGTGTGTTTGTTCCCTGACCGGCTGACTCCTCGTGGGACGTAGGCAGGGAAATTGTTTGTGTGTTTGTTCCCTGACCGGCTGACCCCTCGTGGGACGTAGGCAGGGAAATTGCTTGTGTGTTTGTTCCCTGACCGGCTGACCCCTCGTGGGACGTAGGCAGGGAAATTGTTTGTGTGTTTGTTCCCTGACCGGCTGACCCCTCGTGGGACGTAGGCAGGGAAATTGTTTGTGTGTTTGTTCCCTGACCGGCTGACCCCTCGTGGGCGTAGGCAGGGAAATTGTTTGTGTGTTTGTTCCCTGACCGGCTGACCCCTCGTGGGACGTAGGCAGGGAAATTGTTTGTGTGTTTGTTCCCTGACCGGCTGACCCCTCGTGGGACGTAGGCAGGGAAATTGTTTGTGTGTTTGTTCCCTGACCGGCTGACCCCTCGTGGGACGTAGGCAGGGAAATCTATCCTGACTAATGATGCATTTTTCTATGTTGTTTGTGTGTTTGTTCCCTGAGTGGCTGACCCCTCGTGGGACGTAGGCAGGGAAATTGTTTGTGTGTTTGTTCCCTGACCGGCTGACCCCTCGTGGGACGTAGGCAGGGAAATCTATCCTGACTAATGATGCATTTTTCTATGTTGTTTGTGTGTTTGTTCCCTGAGTGGCTGACCCCTCGTGGGACGTAGGCAGGGAAATTATTTGTGTGTTTGTTCCCTGACTGGCTGACCCCTCGTGGGACGTAGGCAGGGAAATTGTTTGTGTGTTTGTTCCCTGACCGGCTGACCCCTCATGGGACGTAGGCAGGGAAATTGTTTGTGTGTTTGTTCCCTGAGTGGCTGACCCCTCGTGGGACATAGGCAGGGAAATCTATCCTGACTAATGATGCATTTTTCTACGTTCACAGGATGTGGAGAAAAAGGAGTTAATTATTAGCAGAGCAAAACGAAAAAATTCCGAGCTCGTAGGAAGCTAGAGAAGACTGCAGAGTGGAAAAAAATCCGTGAGGAATCCCTTAGAAAGATCTGGAGAGAGAGGACCATGAAGTTTCAACAAGACAGGGAGTTGGAGATTAAGGAGAGGCAAGCTGAATGCAAAAGAAAGAGGGAAAATATTGCTTGTGCTTTAGAGGAAAGTGCTCGTAAAGTCCGCACATCATGTCTAGAGGCAGAAGCTATTAATGATGAGTATATATCTGTAGCAACAGAATTGGAGAGTAGTGATACAGGGACATTAAATCTGTCAGCTTGCCCCTTGCCACAAAATGTGAGCAACAATAGTTATGTTTTTTTGCTCCAAAAAGCGCGGGCATACCGAGATATGGCTGAGCGGCTTAGGGCTGATAATCAGAAATTACAGCTTTAAACATGTGAGAAGGTTGAAGCTATACGTAACTTTTGGCGGAATAACATTCTTGAAGAAAGAACACGAGCTGGAAAAATGTTGATGACAGCTTTGAGAAATCCAAAACACTTACATGTGACATCACCATTTCATTAACTTTGATATAAACATACGTGTACATTTACATGTATACTCTTGTGCAATGCCAATGTATACAATGTTGAATTATTATATCTTCTCATATATAAAATTTAAAGGGTATAGGGATGGTTACAATGACATTTTCAGACCCAGAAGAAGTATTAATTGTAACATTTCTAAAGCACATCCTAGATGCAAGCCTTTGAATGGGAATGTAACATAGACTTCTTCCCGTTTCGTGCATGCAACAATAACAACATGCGTAACCCGTCCCTACATTTTATTTAAGGGTAAGCTTTACACACGGTGTCCGTTGATACCTAACCTGCATATGTACGGTACCAGATTATTACGTTCCTTTAGACGGGGACCGTGTATTACGGCTTTGACGGAATACTGCATGCACCGTGAAATCACATGGATTTTCCTGTGCATGTTAGTGATTGGTTGCATGCACTGGCATGGGTATTATAAGTGCATGCATATAATTAACTGTTGGTTCAAGGTACAATATATGCACACAGTGTGTATAACAGGTGTATAGTGGAAAACAGTGATATACAGTGTTTGTATAACAGATATATGGTGGAAAACTGATATATACAATACTTATATAACCTAGCCTATGTATAACGGTTGTGTACATTAAATGTATTCACTTGATATACACCAAAGTAGGAAAACAAGTGGATAACAGGTGCATACATAGGATAGTAGAGCATTGTATAACATTCTGTTTTCACTGTGTGTGTCTGCTAAAAAGATCATTACATCATTAGAGAAACTATTCAGTGTTGATATAGTGAGAGCAGCTCAGATATTATGTAATGCAATGTTGTGTACATGTTACGTAAATCATCAGTAAATTTTCAGCATTAATCACTCCATGTTTTACATCAGGTAAACCTGCAGTAGAACAGGTGCATGAACAGTTTACAAGAAGTAAACCAGAAAGTGATTTACTACTCTGTAAAACAAAAGTGTGAGCATGATTTACTCAATTGTGAATCTTAAGTAAAACAAGGCTGCTTTGGCAGTGTGTGTGTGTGTGTGTGTGCTGCAAGTTTGTGGGAGCATAACACCATTACAATAATATGATATTAGGAAAAGGTTCAAACAGCTGAAGCAGAGAGGGAGGGGATTAGGGCACACCTTGAGCAGGAGCAGGCAGTTACAGAGGAGGAGAAAAGACGAAATGAAGCTCTCAGGAATGCTCTCAAAGCCTCTGAAAACAAGGGCAAAACAATTGAGGAGGTACATAAAATATACATGCACATACATGCACACTAGTGTAGGTACTTACATACGGTATATACCTCTTAAAGGTGGGTGAACGACAGAAGCGGAGAAAGATGGCACAACTACAGGCTTTCACTGACAACACTCTTCAGCCGTGTATGGCAACCTATGGCCTCACACCAACATCAGTGATGGCTGTGACTGATGCAGGGACATCTGTCACTCTTGCACTAGCCAGTGGCCCAAGTGCAAGTTCATCTCCTGCTGCTTCATCACAGGTAGACAACAGTGAACGTGTACTCTACCTACTGGATCGCTATGGAGTATCAGACGAGTTTTACCATGAGCTAGCTCAAGTGAGATGCATACATTGTACACATATAGTATATGTGCATGCATGTACATACAAACATACAACATGTAGACAATACCAGAACTCCCTCGACTCCATCACGTCAAGAAAGTCAGACAGGAACTAAACAGTGGAATTGACCATCATCGTCTTCCAGCACCATACAAGGGAACGTACCTCCCATTTCGAGATCTGCTGACGAAGACTCTAGCCAAAACTGTAAGTATTGACTGCAAAAGAATTATATTATACTTTGCTCGAATATTGACAGTTGGAGCAGGCACCTAGGCCTCACAGCCAGAAGGTGACAGTAAAGCTATCTGGAGATGGAGCAAGGTTTTCTTCCCAGGCCTCATATGTCTTTTTGACGTTTTCTTTTCCTGGCCTTGCAAGTGATGTGCTCTCTGCCTCAGGTATGCATATGTACAACGCAACATGAAGTGTTGTATACTTACAAACCACACTTGTAGGAAACCACACATATGCTGCTGCAAAAGGTGGTGAGAGCTACAACTTCTTGCAGCAGTGTTTTGAACCAGTGTGGGATGAGGTAAAGGAAGTCATGGAAAACCCAAGTGTCACCATAGGTAGTCAGCTCTATCACATCAAGTTTGTGTTTGCGGCTGACTATAAGGTACATATATATACAAATAACTGTTGAACTTGTTCATTTGTACATGTACATGTATATGCACGTATTTTTACATGTAGACTTTTGCGCATATGCGTATACATGTACAAGTACATGCACGTGTTGACCAATAATCTTCACTTACAGTTTCTCTTGTTGCTGATGGGGATGAACAAGGCCTCCTCCACTTACGCCTGTCTGTGGTGCACAGCATCATCAGAAGAGAGGTTACCATATATTGTCAATCAGGTTACCATATCTTGTCAATCAGTCAATTTCACACCTATAGGTGGAATATGGCAGTACCAGAGGAGGAATACACTACTCCTCCACCCCATGGGAAGGCTCGAACCTTGGAAGCACTGCAGGCGAACTGCATGCATTCCAAGAAAAGCTGCAAATACCACCTTGGTAGCATTAATGCACCAATTCTCCCTCTGAGTCCAACTGACGTGGTCCTGGATGAACTTCATGCCCTGCTCCGGATCAGTGATGTGTTGCTGAGAAACCTAATTTTCTTGGTTGACGCCATGGAGCAGCGTGCACGGATGAGGGCTGGCAGAGCAAATGTCATCATGCAACACCTTGAAGACATGATTAAATCATGCGGAGTATCCTTCACAATACGACAGGTAAAATGTATGACAGGTAATCACAGCTACCATTATCTTTAATTTGTCTTTTTTTTTTTAATAAGGCACAAGATGAGAATGGGAGGTTGGTGTCTGGAAAGTTTGAGTGGACAGCTCTAGATCGCCAGCAGAGACTGAAGGTGCTCCGTAGACTTCCGCCCAAGCTCCAAGACCTCCTTCCCTCCGAAGATGCAACACAGATTGCCCAACTGTGGACAGTAAGTGTTACTGAATACCCTGCAACATCATGTAAAGCATGTACTTAATACCTTAGGATTTCGTCTCTCTCTACAAGCTCCTCTCTTCGGAGTCACCCAGTGCAGATGAGCTGCATGAAAGAGTAAGTGACGAAATGTGCATACCTTTAGCTACACGTATATGCATGTACATACTTGCAACTTTACGTAGGCCAAAACATGGGTCAGAGACTTCTTGGCACTTGGGAGGCATGAAGGCCATCAGAGAAGGCACATCACACCATATATGCATGCTACTGTCTATCATGTACCCTCAATGATAAGACAGCATGGCAACCTACTGATGTTCAGTGGACAAGGTACAATGTACACATGTGCATGAATGTACACTGTGTGATATATAATACACGTATATGTTTTCAAACAATACTCCAATACACACATGTACATACCACTGAACATTGTAGTCAAAACCTTATGCATAAGGATCTGTAGTTCAGGTGGAAGGTCACTGCACTTGGTGAAGGTCTGTGCTCCTTTTCACAGGGGTGGAGAAAAACAATGACACAGCGAAGAAGAACTTCTACTCCTCTAACCGCCATGACCCATGTGCAGAAATCATCATGTGCGAGCAGAGACTGGAGGCACTACAGGATTATAAAAGACAGAAGAGAGCTTACAACAAGAGGGATGAGTCTTACTGGAGTACAGGCATCTTTGACAAGCGTGCCAGGGCTGAATAAACTCTCTGCTCCCCACTACTTTTCTTTTTTTAAACGTTTTTTTTCAAAACCATCCCTACTTCAGAGGGTGCACCTTTAATGAACTACTTAATGGTTGGGGGATATACATGTATGGGCCAAATGTGAATAACAATGAGTTCATGATAAACTTTCTCTTCCCTTTCCTTGCAGGTCAGATTGCAATCAGGTTTGCGTTCTCTCTCTCTCTCTCTCTCTTACAACATACCTTACAATCGTTGGCAGTCTCTCTTCGGTAAGAACCAGTTTCGTAAATTTCATTTGTCGCGGGCACACACTGCTATCCCTGCCGAAGTCTACGCGTCCTCATAGCTCAATCGCGTGCTCACGTGTATATAGTGTGGTCTATATTATTGCGGTCTTTATTTAGAATCCAAGCGTGCACAGGTTCAAAGAGCAACATCTGAACATGACGGGATAGCTCGTGTCACTTCCTAGGTACTGTAAGGACTTTCACAGGTATCTCTCTGCGTAGTAGATTTATGTTCTGTTCTGTATACGTGCACTGCCTTACAAATATTTTCACATGCCTGCATTCACATTGCAGATTTGCCAATAGCCCAAGTGATATATATGTCCACAACTGTTGAATATGGTGTGATATTATGCAGAATCGAAGGAGAGAAGAATGTAAGTCTAACAACGCTTTTTGACCATCCACAGTGTACACACTTCTAAATAGTGTTTTGGTTTCTGACTACCACTGCAGGTGTATACTGTTGGTGACCATTTTATGCTACTCCACATGCGAAGAGGAAATTCGATCTCGCATCCATCACCCAATCGATCATATATCCGGAACCAATCTTGTGGAAAGTGCACTTGGTTGAAGTCTTGGATGGTGTAGAGATGTCCTCTCCCATTCTCATAAGCACTTCCCTTATTTTTAAATAGAAAAGTGAAGACATCTGTGCGAAACTCCACTGTTATTTTGCAGCTCTGATTAACACCCTTCTTCAATGACTGGTGTACAGCATTAGTAAAAGGACTAATACAATCCAAAATATCCCTCTCCGAAGGATGAGGATCATTGAAGTATCTGTGTATTTAATATATGTATGGATATTCACTTTATGAAGAGCCAATCAAGTGCATGCTATACCCACTGAAGTGCTGGGCGAGTTATGTCTTCCTCTTTTACCCACGTAGCATCTTCCTTCCTGTACCCCGCCCACAGTACCAGATATTCGACTCCGCCCTAGGAGTAAATTTGGTACAATTCTGAAGCGCGCTATTATGAGGGGTGACTAACCTTCCTTCTCCGGCACGACACACGACACAAGACGCTCGACCTCGTAAACGTCTAAGTCGTCACTGCAAATCACAGACTGACTCGATGCTGGGTGGCCTACGGCACGATCGTACATGTCGGCCGTACTTCTTTGATTCAGTGTGCGGTAGAAACCGACAGGCCTTGGAAGAGCGCGTGTAAAGTAAGCCATGGTATTCAAAACGATGCGTAACTAGGGAAACTAGGTAGTGGAGGGCGTAGAAACAAGCAATTTACAAAATTAACACCCGGATTACAACATTACAAATTGTTTACATCATTACAAATTATTATTACACATTTAACATGATGACCGCTAAACAAGGCAAATTGCTGGTAACGATCTCTCTGTGTACACACAGGATGAAGAGGTGATGCTGATGACTGGCCGATTACACGTGAGCACTGAGAGGCTAGGCTCAGTCATGGAGAAAGTAGACTCCAGCCTAATAAATGACAGAGGGAAAGTTCCCTACTTGTGTATACTCTGTCCACCTGGAACAGCAATGTTGTTACTGTGTAAGAAATGAAATCAGAGTAAAATTGGGTATGAGTAATACAACATCCCTTCTTTTAGCCACATGTCAATGACAAACAATATGAATCAAAGGTGTTGCACATCCATGCCAGCTAAATTTAGAAATAGAGAAGAACAAAAGACATTTAAAGTGGGTTTCAAAATGCATTGTACATGTACATTTGATTCTTTTTCAACAGTCAGTCACAGACATCCTTGTGGAGGATATGGACGGCAGGGCCAAGATTGTTAGGTTTCTTTTATAGAAGTCAAGGGAAACTTACCATAAACCTTAAAACAGGCCAGAATGGAATAAACTAGTGTGCAGTTAGGGTTACGGTACTTGTGTGTGTGTCTGACAGACTAGAGGTACTGTAGGCAAGTTACTAACTCGTGTGCAGTTAGGGTTACAGTACTTGGTGTGGGTGTCTGACCGACTAGAGGTACTGTAGGCACTTTATTCAAAGTATGGTGTAATTATTACAGTGATCCAGAGCTTGTTCCTTCAATGGTACATGTTAATGGAGTTGTTCAAAAGCCTAAAGGGGCACTAAACACTAAAATGCGAGTGGACGTATTGTGGCGAGCTTCTCTAGCCTTCTCTCTGGTTAAGCTAGTAATCCTTTGCTGTTTTCATTAATCTATGAGAGGCAGGGTTCTAATCTAGACATATATGCATCATCTCCATATACCATGCCAAGGCTTTTCACTTCAGTGCCTTTAATTTGATGGTGCTTTGCTTGTAGGTAAAGAACAGTGATGATGTAAAACAGATAGGAGATGTCTGTGGTGAGGGGCAGTTAGCCATTCACATGGCCATAAAGCTCAGGAAGCTCAGGGACGCAGCAACACCCCACATACTTAGTTTTGTGGGACAACCAAGAGAGGTTATTATGAGTAAATTCCTATACCCCACACCATCACACACTATAAGTTGTTGGTAGACTCTATGTAGGGATGGCACCGACACTCCCATCAGCCTTAACAAATATAAATGCTCAGAACTCTCGAACGTGGCAGATGTGCCTTTTCAGGCATACAATCAACGAGTGTTTCCATACACAGTGAGACACTCAAAGTAAGTAAAATCCATCGCTACAATGATACACAGAAAATTGCAAAACCACTGATTTCTCCTTCTTCAAAAACAACCTACCACAAATGATTGGTGAACATGCTCACCTTTATTTTAGCATAGAACAATTGCTTTCTCTTCGGTGCATGATCTTTGACAAACAGATAGGATTCCTCATGGGGGAGAACAAGGATTTAGCTAGCACTTACGTATAGTTGGACGCCATTTCCTCATTGATTGGTCGTGTGATTTACTTGTGTGCTACGATTGCGCCTGTGTCATCAAGATGTATGCACTTGTGTATATACATGCAGGCGATGTTTTGCAATAAAACCATTTACATGTAAAGCTAAAATGTTGAAGGATGTGATGACTGTGCCAAAAATAGGACTGTATACATGCAGCAAGATGGCATGTAACAATAATACAATGCATAACCCCACCCTACATCTTGTGGTTACACATGGTATTATTGTTACGTGCCATCATGCCCTGTCTTGCTGCACTGCATGTATACATTCGATTCTCTAATTATTGGCACCTGCCACCCCTACATCCTTCAACATTTTAATGAAAATGTTTTTAACCCTCGGCGCGTATGTGCAGTTGGGTCTGTGTGTGTGTCTGTCAAGTCACATCTCACCTCTGGAGCGTCTGTTCGTCCCAAAAATGCTGTCACATACTCACGGGACACGAAGGTCTGGGGATTTCTCTGCAGATGCTTCATTCAAAAGCCTACTGCGACATCCAGACATCACTGATAGTACAGCTGTTCAAAAGCCTAACTCGATGCTAAACGCTACCTGAAATACAGACTGATGTAGTCAGCGAGCCTCTACAGTTGTGCTTCCCTGTAGCTGGGGAACCATATACTTTTCGTTATACACGAGAGGCGGTGCTCCCGTAACGCATGCGCATCATCTCCATGCGCCGAGGGTTGCACTTTAGGCTTTTCGGCTTTTCATTATTTCTGTATTTATTGAATGGAGATTTTTGAAGAGAATTTTGCTCTTAAATAAGTGTTACATTTCAGCAGTGTTATTTCTTTTTCTACAGCTGAAAGTGTACTTTGGGTACATCAAGAGAAACCTAATCCATCGGATTGGAACATTGTGCTGTCAGACATGCTAGCTTTTTTGAAAATTACGTACATTTACACACATGGAAGCTGTCTGTAGAGCAGCAGTGTATTATGATTGAGAACCACCTATTTATGATTGGACAAAGCAGAGCGAGTGGTACAGCTGGAAAACATGATTCCCCAGTATAAAACGACAAATATACATGACACATAATTATAACGAAATTCAGGGTTATGGGAGTAGGGGACCTGCATGATGGCATATCTGATCTTGGAGCTGGAGCCCATAATGCACTGTTGACAAAGGGAGAAGGTTAGTTGCAACATAAATACAATGAGCATTGGGTTACAGGCATATTGTACTCTGAGCCATACAGTGATAGATTTGCATACACATATGCTATTGTAGCCCCCCCTTGAGCACACTGTTGTGAAAGGGGGGACTCCAAAGAAGAGGGGCAGGTGATTCAGGGGATTCTAATGTCGCCACCTACTGTGTATTGATAGCCAATACATACCATGCTCTAGGTTGGATCCAATAGTGATATCAACAGAATGAGTATAACCAACACTAAGGAGAACATACCACAGAGAACATGCCACATTCATGACCAGTATTTCCTATCGAGGAACGTGGATCGCCGAATACCTGGTACAAGTCTGCAGGACTGATTGTATCCATTGAACCCTCTGGAAGAGGCAACACAGATGATACCAATGAGGATCAGTCCCTTTCGAGGGTTCCATGACACTACTCGTCATGGAATGGCCTGCTTTTGCATGCATTGACATTTTAAAGCATGTGGCACAATACATAGAGGTATTAACTCAGGTTCATGCATACACTAAAACAACCTGAGCATGGATGCCCTCAACCCATGTATAGCCTTGGAAGCAACCCCCAGGCTTTATTTGGATTACAGCCAAATTGCAAAATACGGCCTGCAGAAAATGGAGTTGGACTCTTAAAACCTTCCAGGATTTGGAATCTTAAAACCTTCCAGGATGTCTCTGAGCATGGAGCAACAACTCAACTCGGCTCACATCAAATATGCATACACTAAAAGCAGTGGGGAGGGTAAATTCTCATCTCATTCGTAAAGAAAACATACATAGTCATCTCTAAGGTATATACATTACAGACTTCAATGGAGTTGGGACCTGCTGAGTGATGCTGTGGGGAGATAGCAGTGGGTCAAATACATATTGTGTAACAGGGTTTAAAATTAGGCAGCATACAGTGACAGTGCGGTGTACATTACATGCAGTCTACTGCTGTATGTCTTCTGTTAGCAGAAAGTTGCAAGCACACACAAATAGTGCCTTGCAACTTCCTCCCAAGTGACACCACGTGGAGGTCGAAGACATGTTGTCACTCTTACAAGGATTCACACCACAAACCTAGACATGTACATGTTTTGCCTAACTTTTCCATTGTTACAGCAGTGTGACTCAACCGTAAAGAGGGATGTCACAGGTTCATCCATAATGTCACTATAGTAAGCATTTGTGGTTCAGGTGTGTTTTTTTGTTGTTAGTTGTATATGGTTGTAGTACATTGTCTTTCTGCCAGCAGCTCTCACAAGTTGCCTGGTCACCCTAAGAAAGGGTTGTATGCATGCGCATGGAGGGGTTAAATGGGATCTCCTGGCAACAACTCACTCAGGCTCACACAATATGCATACACTAAAATAACCTCTGAGCGTGGAGCAACGACTCCTAGCAACAACTCACTCCGGCGGCTCACACATATGCATACACTAAAAGAACCTGAGCGTGGAGCAACGACTCCTGGCAACAACTCACTCAGGTTACCCTGGATTTGACCCATGCCAGGTGAGGTTTGATCACAGAACAATACGGCAGCACTTGATTGCATGCTTGAGAGAGATGCCAGTTTTCACGCTTTCCCGTGTTTGGTGAACGGAAGAGTGCTGCAGAGTATAAACACGGAAAAGCGTGAAAACTGGCATCTCTCTCAAGCATGCAATCAAGTGCTGCCGTATTGTTCTGTGATACTCTGCAGCACTCTTCTGTTCACCAAACACGGGAAAGCATGAAAACTGGCATCTCTCTCAAGCATGCAATCAAGTGCTACCGTATTGTTCTGTGATCAAACCTCACCTGGCATGGGTCAAATCCACTACAAATATCAAAGGCATAGGCAATACCTAAAACACGGCAGTCTGATCCGTTCAACTGCTTTACCTTGAGCACTAACCACAAAACACATGCAACACATATAACACATGGAGGCCTCAATGGCTTCACACCAGCTTCAACAGCTTGGAAAATCAGTCCCATCAGAAAATAAAACTATGAGCCTCAATGGCTTAGAAAATAGAAAATATACCCACACATATGGAGCAGATGTACATTTATATGTACGTGAAATATTAAGACTCCCAAAACAATACAACATAACACAATGCAACTCAGCTAAGACATTCATTTGATAAATGACTGCAAAGTGCAGAACCTTTAGCGCCATGAATTCATGCTACAGACCTTGCTTGGAGGCATGACAAATGGCAACTCACAAAACTCTAAAAGAATGACCGCCTACTTCACATGGTATTGACTATAGTGTGCATGCACACTTTCCGCAGGAAAATGGCCAACCGTACATATGGCTTTCAATGGAACAGTGCTGAATCTCTGCAACGGAGCGGTTTCAGAGAAAACCCCACAAATTTTTGGACCTCAGTTGCCTGCTGAGTACGTGACAGTATTTTCAGGACGAACAGATGCTCCAGAAGTGAGATGTGCCTTAACATACAGACAGACAGAAACACACATACACACACAACTACTGTAACCCTCGCTGCACATGCATGCCAAGGGCTAATGAGCTGCCTCAGGTGGGACTCAAACCCATGACATTATGTGTACTAGGAAGATGCTCTACCATCTGAGCTTTCCGGAAAGAGCCTGGTATTTACTGTATGTGCATATGCTCAATTAAAAAGCATGGGGTGTATCGTAGATGACGCAGAGGAAAGTAGCATGCATCGGTGATTATGTCATCCTTATTTACTATTTGCAACGATTCTACTTGACTTCTTGATAGCATCTTACCATATACCAGCAACTAGAGCCTCAGAACTACAGAAAGAGATTGCTGTTACTAACTAAATGATCATCAGTAGCGATACACTTCGAGTTGCACCCTACTTCCTGAAGACATACTGAAGCCTTTACAGACCTGATCTCACAAACTGCGGACCTGATCAACCATAAGAGAAACGAGCACTGACACGACGACAAGGCTGTTGTCTATTCTTCTTGTCAAACATGAACGATAAAACCCACGGTTAGACTCCATCCCATTCCACTACGTTTGTACTGCTTTAATGTGCTGTCATTAATATACAGACGTATTCTAGCAGTATTCTATTGCCCTGGGATTCCGGGGCAATTGCACGCATGTGCATGCAGTGTGTATCAGGCTCTTTTCCCTCCCCCTGGAAAGAGCCTGGGTATGAGGCTACTGAGATAGCTCAGCTGGCTGGGCTGAATCGCACATAAAAGCAACACAACACAAGGCCAAACATCTCAGCCTGAAGATCAGACGAACTCAACTTTGTGTATGTATATACATGTACACGTACAAATTGATAAAGAAAAGCACAACCCTCGGTGTAACAATAACGTGCATATGTGTGTATGTGCCATATGCTATTGAATCATTTAGTGTAACAAGAGAAGCAAAGGCAGAAACTCAGGAGCAAGCAGCTCGCTACCTTACATTGACTTGTATTCAAGGTAGCATCACATGAACCTCAGTCATCGAAAAACCATAGAATGTCATGGTATCTTAGTTGTAGCATGTTGCGCGCGCACACACACACACACACACACACACACACACACACACACACACACACACACACACACACACACACACACACACACACACACACACACACACACACACACACACACACACACACACACACACACACACACACACACACACACACACACACACACAATCACTCCAAGAGACGCAAGGCAAAGCATAACACAACTCACCTGAAGCAGTCTTAAAAATTGGCTGCCTCAGGTGCCCATGACCATCAGCTTTCCAGGCGATGCTCTTACCAACTGAGCTACCGTCTCAACTTGAAACAGGAAAGGAAAGGTGCTCATTATTTAGAGGTACTATATGGCGTACATTTTAGAATTGCTAAGCTGAAGGGGCACTCACCATTGACCAGTAATGGACTGTCACTCCATGTGCATCAGTCTGAAAGAGAGTGACAAGACTGATAAACAGGACACCCTGAAATGAGGGCAACCTGATAAACAGGATAGCAGGAACCCCACTAATCAGCACACTGGTAAACAGGACAGGAGGAACCCCTCTAATCAGGACATACAGAAATGAGGGTAACCTGATAAACAGGACAGCAGGAACTCCTCTAATCAGGACACTGATAAACAGGACAGCAGGAACCCCTCTAATCAGGACACACTAAAATGAAGGCAACCTGATAAACAGGACGGCAGGAACCCCTTTTATTAGGACAGGTGATACATGCACGTACAGACCTCAATGGAGTTAGGACCTAAATGTGCCTTAATTAGAGATGTCCAAGGTGTGTATGGAGTTAGCATCTGAACATGAGGCAGGTCTTAAGACCTCAAGATTGTTACATGTCAGGCCCGTAGCCAGGGGGGGTGCGAAGGGTGCGTACGCACCCCCTCCGCTTATACCATCTCCGTTTACCACCTGCTAACCGTATATACTGCGTACGAGCAGACGAATAAAATTAGGGGGGCGGAGACTACACGCGAGCGACAAGGGGGCGTTACAGTCGCTCCACGTGTGCATCTATACGAGCACGTTGCAATGCCTGGTCGTCCACAACGAAGGGCGCTGAAAAGAAAACAAGCAGCATCTACCTGCTATAGACTGGATAAATTCATTAAAAGCGCCGACACTGAATCCGCAGAGCAGGGATCACCGGCTACTGCTGCTGCAGCATCCTCATCCAACACCACAGTAGAGGAATCATTGACATGTCGGGAAATATCAGTCGGTGATGTGGAATCTGATGCCGAGGTTAGTAATGAGCATCCGTTTGGCAACACAGAATCATCAAATCGGGTAGAGCCATCAGCACAAAAAGAAATAGCTGCTCATTCAAATGATATTGGGCATACTTACCAGACCTCCCCTTCTGGTTTTCTTGTTGCACTAAATTCCCTTACATCTGCTCAAAAGTATAGCTTGTTGACCAACCACAAAAAAACGCATAAACACTTTAAATTCCCCACAACGTACATTGGGGGTTGTAATCGCAGTTTTAGGCTTATCTGGCTAGAGCAACACCCTTGGATGGTCTGTAGTGAGGCAGTGGATGGTATCTTTTGCATATTTTGTGCTCTCTTCAGCTCTTTGGAAACACCTAGGGGCAGTTTTGTTTCACAGCCATTCCGACTTTGGAATAAAAAAGGAGAAAAAGCAAAACAGCATGAGAAATGTGCATATCATCAATCTGCTGTAGATAAGGCCACCTCATTTAGGCATTCCATAGAGAATCCAGAATCAACCATCACTGCACAAGTTTATTCATGTAAAGCTAGAAACATAAGAAATAATCGGGCAGTCTTGATGTCAATTGCAAGTGCCATTTTGTATTGTAGTCGACAGTGCATTGCACTAAGGGGTGATGCTGAAGATGGCAAATCATCGGAAAATCCTGGGAATTGGCTTGCCTTATTGAGGCTTTTAGCACAACACAATGAGGTTTTGCGTAACCATTTGGAGGCACCTGCCATGCGATCAGCAACACACTTGTCTCCACACACGCAAAATGAGCTAATTGGTGTGATGGGTAAGCACATAATCCTGAAAGGTATTGTAGATGAACTTAACACTGCTAAATTCTTTGCAATTCTTGCTGATGAGGTAACATCCCATAATGTAGAGCACCTTGCTATCTGGGCAAGATTTGTTGATTTAGGAAAGAATGTAAGGGAAGAATTTCTGGCGTTTATAAAGCTTGAGAGAATAACGGGCGAAAAAGTAGCTGAAGGTATCTTGGAGTTCTTGAAACAAAATGATATACCTGTGGGTAACATATGTGGACAAGGATACGATGAGGCCAGTAATATGGCCTCACAGAGAGTTGGTGTTCAAGCACGAATCCGACAAGAGGCTCCACTGGCTGTCTATGTCCATTGCAGTGCTCACTGTCTCAATCTTGTCATCAGTAAATCGTGCTCATTGCCACAAGTACGTAATGTTATGGATCGCCTTTTACAATGTTCTCGCTTCTTTCTTTACCCAAAGAGGATGGGAATCCTTGAGATGATTGTCAAGCATAATATTATTGATTCAGCCAATAGAAAACCAGTATTGGATCTCTGCCAAACACGCTGGGCAGAGCATTATAGTGCTTTTCAGCACTTCTACCAGTCATTTGTGTTCATTGTTGAAGCTCTTAAAATGATCGCTTACCGACATCACCTGGAAAAGTAAGGTGATTTTTATGCAGATTGGGATCCGGCAAGTCGTAGTGAAGCACAGCAAATCTTGTCTAGTATCA
Source organism: Theonella swinhoei (assembly GCA_963970385.1). Taxonomy (NCBI): domain Eukaryota; kingdom Metazoa; phylum Porifera; class Demospongiae; order Tetractinellida; family Theonellidae; genus Theonella; species Theonella swinhoei. The sequence continues at coordinate 11,652,989 of OZ019948.1, read as the reverse complement.
CATCCTTCGAGTTCATTGTAGTATTTCTTATAGTCTATCAGTATCTGTCTCATGTTGCTGGGATTACCACGAAGTTGCAACGAAAGTCGCTTGACATCATAGAAGCACATGAAATGATCTCAGAGGTTGCAAAAGTCTACCAGACAACACGCACTGATGTAGATACCAGTAAGATTTTTGGGCAGGCTGAAATGATGGCCAAGAAGATAGGCAGTCCAGTTTCGATGCCACGCATTGCATCACGGCAAGCACATCGCAGTAATGCTGAAGCTCCCTCTCCCTCTGAACACTTCAAGAGGAACATTGCTATTCCATTCCTTGATCACATCATAATGTGCATTGAACAGCGGTTTTCACAATGAGCTCTCATTGCTACATCGCTTCTGGGTCTTGTACCAAGCATTATGTGCTCCAGAGATGTTGATGTTCAGAGTGCAGCTGTAACATATGCTGCTGATCTGCCATCACCAGAGCTCCTTCATTGTGAAATGGAGCGATGGAAGCAGAGATACATGAATCACAAAGCTGAGGATAGACCATCATCACCAGCAAAAGCAATCAAAGATTGTGACCGTGATTGCTTCCCCAATGTTTATATTCTTTTGCAGATTGCTTGTACAATTCCAGTAACCTCTTGTGAATGTGAACGAAGTGCTAGCGCACTCAGACGGTTGAACAACTACATCAGAGCCTCTATGGGTCAGACGCGCTGTCTAACTTGGCACTTCTTCACATTCACTATGACACTCCAATCAATCTTGAAGAAGTTGTTGATATATATGCTTGGTTGCATCCGCGTAGGCTTGAATTAGATTCTCTTCTCATCTGAGTATTTCATTTTTGTTTCACTTTGTACACCTATTCAGCACCAAACCACTTTTAATAAAAACTATGAAACCAACAATGGTCCATATTGCGTAAATAAGCACCCCCCCACTGGGATTGCTGGCTACGGGCCTGCATGTTATATACAGACCAGTATGGGGGGTGGAAAGTGCCAAAACTACTCATCATATCATTATCTAGTAACCTTTATGTTATGTGGTAGGTTTTCATTATGTAGCCTTTTCTTTATGTAGTAGCTGTTACATTATGTAGTAGAAATATCATTATGTAGTAACCTTTGCTTTATGTTATAGGTTTTTCATTATGTAGTAGTTGTTACATTATGTAGTGGAAATATCATTATGTAGTAGCAGCCTTTACATTATGTAGTAGTTGTTACATTATGTAGTAACCTTTACTTTATGTTGTAGGTTTTTCATTATGTAGGGTTTTCAATATGTAGTAGAAGCCTTTACATTATGTAGTAGTTGTTACATTATGTACTTTATGTTGTAGGTTTTTCATTATGTAGGGTTTTCAAAAGCTTTTACATTATGTACTTTATGTTGTGACGTTTATTTTAGGAGGGCGTTATTTAGGGGGCAAGTGCGCGTACTTTCTACGCTTTCTATTGGTCAACTGCACACATAAAAGGCGCGTACTTTCTGCGCTTATAGCGTCGTCACACGTGGAAATGTCCGGCGTTTCGCGAGTGAGGGATCTCCTTGCCGAGGCCGTCCAGTGCCTGGATACACAGTCCTCTACGTCATTTTTGCCAGTCTCCCCTTCTCAACCGGGAGCCGGGTCGTCAGTGTCAGTCTCATCTTCCCAGCCTGGGCCGTCTGGTCAGTCATCTTTTAATACGCCGTCGACTTTGAATTCGTCGCACCAGTTTGCAGGCAGCGGATTTCGGTCTGGCCGCAGCTTAGCTCATGTTTCCAGCCGTGCCTCAGCTTTGGCAGAGCGTAACTCTCTGTTTAACTTCACCGATCGCAGTAAGAGGAAGGGAACAGGTTTAGGTTCTAAGCCCAAGAAGAAGATGAACCATTGGCTTCACGAGGTCATATGCTTATCGAAGACTGACTGTGAGAAGACTCCCACTGCGATGGAGAGGGCCTCGCTAATCAGTTCAGGTGAGATAAATGCAGAGGCAGAGATGCAGAGATGGCATGTCAAAAGTGTGTGTGTGTGGGGGGGGGGGGCTCAGTGTCCATGAAGTGGGGGAGTTAGTTATTATATATATATTCATTCTGAATTCATCTGGCATAGGCTATTATACATTTTTCATGACAACCTCCAATTTTGGGGGGGGGGGGGTCAGCCCTCCTTACCAAAAAGTAGGCAAGCCCCCCCTGCCCCCCAGGATCTCTGCCTCTGATTTGGCAGCTGCATGATTTACTCTAGCCTACCAACAAAGTTTGATTGCTAAGTTCACCTATGTACATGTATTTATAAGCATTCTGTGTATACTTCAACCAATAGGCCTAGGTAATAAGAAGTTAACATTTATGCAATATGGTGACAGTGATGACACGCATTTCACAATTCTGGAGGCCTTCCCTCAGTTAAAAGATGCTGGGGGTTATGAGCAAGTCAAAATCGTATACTCGAGGTTGTTCCAGCTCCTGCTGATGGGTACACTACAGCCTATCTAAAGGACATATTTGGACAAGCTAAAATCTATTTACAGCCTATCTAAAGGACATATTTGGACAAGCTAAAATCTATTTACGACCAATTCAAGCTAAAATCTATTTACGACGAGATCTCATGGATACCACAGACCACAGTCCTATTTCCCATTCTGTAAGCTATCAATTAAAGCACAAGCCTTCCCTTTTCACTTCTGCCTTGTGTATTCTCTTGGGATTATGTTAGCATTTACTGACCTCTATAGAGTGGACCAAAGGAGAAATGCCTTAACTGTGGAAAGGAAATACCGCTAACAAGTTTGAGAAGCCACATGGATACCTGTAAAAGGTAGGCGTATTTTATTGTACTCTATTAGGTTGTTTTCCACTTAATATATGTGCAAAACCAAAGCTAGCCCCTTTTAACACAACAACCAAGGAATAACTTTATAGGTTTTGGTGTAACTGCCCTGTAGCCAAGAAAACAACAGTGCTGATGTGGATGACGAAATCGAGTGGGACAGTGACTTTGAGGACTTCGAATTTCCCCCAGTAAAAGTGTCCAAATCGCACAGCCCAGAGATACCTGTTAGTTTCTTACTTGTAATGTGTAGAATTGTGGGAGGAGAGCAAGTGAGGGACAAAACATGGTATATGCATGCACATGCACATGCACATAGTAGTAGTCGGAACAGAGCATCCCATTGAGGGAAACTATGTATATAAATGCAGTACTGAGCCCAGTTGTGACAATGGGCTCATTTTTCATACATTTATTCTATAGATTGAGTCTCAAGGTGTTAATGATGCAGTGGACTCTGAGAGGATTGAGACAGAGGCTCTCATGGTGGAGTATGCTACATGTATATCTGCAACCCAAGAAGAATGTTCCAAACCCTCTACCGAAGAATCTTCTATTCGGTACATTTGTGTATTAAATTCTCATTACAATACATACACATCATAATCTCACCCCACTGGTTATGTTGAAGGCTGCAATCACTTGAAGAGGTCATGATACATTTGCAAGCGTTTTTGAAACCTGAAGTACAGGAATTCCATGTACGACGTGAATACATTTTTGATGATGTACTTCAAGAAACCAAGAAAAGCTGGTTTCACCCACTGAAAAGAGTCAAGGTAAATGAATATGAATACACTGGTATTGGCTATATTAATGTTTTATATCTTAAGACATGGTTTATTGGTGAAAATGGACGAGATACAGGGGGGGTCACTAGAGAACTGTGGCGCCTAATGGGTCTATCTCTGATGAAGCTTTGTGAAGGACAACCATCAAGACTGGTTTTCAGGCGTGACTCTGAACGTGTAGTTGTAAGTAGTGGCATACTGGAAAAAAGTGTTTCCCTTTTGATGGATGTGTGTTACATTTTTTACATTACATTTATTTTTTTCAAAGTCAGGAGAATTCAAGCGTATTGGCATCCTAGTAGGAATGTCATTGTTGAATGGTGGTTCTGGGTACCCATATTTTGCTCCAGCCATATACAGTTACATCTCAGGCCAAGATGTGTGTGATATCGTAAGCACTGTTGAGGAGGTTCCAAATGCCGAGTTGAAAGCTGTTTTAATCAAGGTGACTGGTATGCTTTCATAATGTGTGTATACATAGGGATATCTGCTTCTGCGTCACAGATTTATGTTAAAACTGTGTGATATATTTTTGTTTAACAGCTTATAGATGCTGAAGAAGAAGATGTTAGCATGATTGCTATGGAGGCTTGTGATGTCCTGATTGAAACCGGTTGCTCAAAAGGTCTGGCACGGCTGAAAAAATGTGATGTCCCACAACTTGTTAAGAATACAGCTCTAAGCTGCACAGTTCTCAAAATTAAAGCTGAGCTTGACCAGTTTATGGCTGGACTTAATGAAGCCGGTGTACTTCACGTTATACAAAAGTATCCAGACCTCCTTCGTCCAATGTTTGTAGCGTCAGAATCAGATTCATTGAGTGCAGGTATGATATTAACCCTGAAAACAATAAATGCATACACAGCAGTCTCACAGGAAAAGTATCTATTGATACGGGATTGAACAGGTGCTAGATTGTCCTATTCCGCCATGCACCCATCAAGCCTGATGCTTTTTCGCTGTATTTATAGGTCTGAATATCTGTGCTAAAAGCTGTTGCATTATAGACTAAGTGTAACAAACTGCTCCTTTACCCTCTCATGCCCAACAGAGTGTATTTTGAAGCTGCTGGTAAATAAAGTGTTTTCAGAATCAGGCAGTGTTTCACTCACAAAGGAACAGACTACATATGTATTCTTCCGTAACCTATTGGATGAAGTGGAAGGTAATCTATATATGCATACAGTGGTGATTATTATTGCAGTAGTCATTGGAGTGTACAGTTCACGAGTTTTATCCCCTCCTTCCAATGCTTGTTTTTATGTAGGAGGATTGTTGGAGATCAGTCTGGGGGACGTACTGAGTTTCTTTACAGGAGCAGACCGCATTCCTCCATTGGGATTTACTGATCATGATGCTACTCTTAACTTCAGTTGTGTTAACCCATATCCAACTGCATCTACATGTGGTCTATGTCTGACGTTACCCACGAAGTATGATAACTATGATGATTTCAAAGAAGCATTTGTATTTTCCATGCAACATCATGGAGGATTTGGGTTGTACTAACAACTGCATAGTTTGATGAGTGACTCATATCATCATCATGTTAATTAAGTTCTTGGGTTGCTGCATAGTCTAAATGACTCGTATCATCATACATGTTAAACATATTTATATAGTCTGATATTGTCATTACATTAAGTTCAACAGCATATTTATTATTAAAGTGTGAATATTGCAAACTTCTCCAAGAACAAAAATACGATACATGTATGTAAATGTGTGCATGACCACAGCAGTAGTTGTTAGATGAACAATAAAACTAATATTGTGAAACTTTCTGCTGAACGAAGTCCATAGCAAGGAGATATTGGGTAATTCCATGGTTGTCGGGGTCAGCGGAGGGATTAATCAGTTGCTGAAGCTGTGTGTAATCAGTAGGGGTGAGTGGGTTTTCTGTGGCTGGAATCTCCACTGCTTCTGCATCATCATCAGTTCCTAATGGAGCATTCCAGTCAATTCCATACTCTTCCTCACTGTGTACCTGCAACATCAGTATCACTGCATAAAACTACATTGTACATACAACTATATATGAAATACATGTGCTAGCTTACTTGGGGTAATTGTGTCAATTGTCCATGGTATAGTGCCATCCCTTGCAACCATAACTGCTCTGGAGACAGTCCCCGTTCTGACTGCATCGGATGACTGTTCCAAGCCTGCTGAAAACTTTGTAGACTGGCATTGATTTGGGGTATGAATACATGATGCAAGCAAAACAGATGGAGTTCATTGTCTACATTTAATTCTTGCATTTCTTCCAAGTAGCGAAAAATGTTATAATATAGGATAATGCAGCTCTGAAACACATCTCGCCACAAACGTTCAATACGAGAGTTGTGAACACTTCTCCCTGTTATAAATGACCCTCTTCCTGTTCCACGTTCTGGATGTGTAAGCATATAGTTTGCCACTAGTACGTTCTCACCGCCACGATCTGAGCGCACCCTGCTAGGTACACCATAGGTTGCAATGGCCTCCATAAAGCAGCCAAGGACTGTTGTTGCCCTATTATTATCCGCACAATTTAGGTAAACAACAGTTCGACTGTGCCCATCAATCCCTCCATGTATCACCATCCTCCACCTGTATATACATTGTACATACAGTGATAAACCAAATGCATGGATTACATCAGTACAATCACATATCCCACCACATTTATGCATGTGTACGAACTAATCAATTATATCAAGGAAGCTTTTCATAGTGTTGCATTGATACCTACCTTATTAATTTGTGATTACCATCTATGTGCCACAATGCACCTGGACCTTCAACATGGTATTGGCGACGATTTATGGTTCTCAATCTGCGCATAACTGAGCCACAGGGATCTACACGTCGCTGTGATTCTCTCACCCGGTGTTGCTGCACTCTCAATCCACGGGCTAAAAGGTGACCCTGCATCTGACGATTTCCACATGTTGGGAATTGACTTTGGATACTGCTTACTATGGTATCCAGTTCATGGTCAGTTAATTGGGAGTAAAGGGCGTGGACACTGAGTTCATATTCCGACATACGTCTCCTAATAGTCCTGACAGACACTTTGAGGATAGAGGCAATTTGTGGAACTGTGAAAGTCATTTCTAGCATGTATGCTAGCTGATTACGTGGAATATTCAACCGTGGCCTGCCTTCATTACCATCATGAATAATTGGTGTATGGTACCCCATGTCCATCAATTCACTGCCATCTTGAAGCATGTCTCTCACTATTCTTAGTGCTTTTCGAACTCTATCCACACTAGCACTTACAGCACTACTCAGACCACCCAAAACATCCATGGCAACCAGCTCACGATAGACTAATTCAAGTTGAACATGGTAAGCATCTAGCAAATCAACTCCAATTGGTCTTCCACTATCATAATTCATAAGGCCACTGATGATTCTAGTCAGCGTAGCTATGCACCATTGGGTATCCATTTTGCCCGTAATTCCAATAAACGCCCAGGGTCAAAGGTCACATAACAGGATTATTCATGGCATGTAATACAACATATTGATATTTCACTATAATTATAATGAAAACCCTACATAATAAAAAACCTACAACATAAACTAAAGGTTACTACATAATGTAACAACTACTACATAATGTAAAGGCTGCTACTACATAATGATATTTCAAGCCCGTAGCCTGCCCCTGGAGTGGGGGGGTTCTTTATTATCAGTAGGTGGACCCAGGCAATGCGTATGCAATGGCTAGGAGGGTCTGGGGGCATGTCCCCCAGGAATTTTTTGGAATTTTAGACATCGATTATGTTGCTTTTTGGGACACTTTTCTATCATGGTAAGGGAAGTGTAATTGCAATTGTATAATAAAAATCAACAGTTGCAAAGAATCAACCGTTGACTTGCTGTGCAATCGAATTCGCTGACGCTTAGACTGCACAGGTGGCACGAAAGTTGAAGCCTGGAAAGTGACTCCGAGCCAGCCAAACCAGCTGCAGCGCCATCATTGCCCTCCTTTTTTGGTGGAAGGTATGTTTCAGGCTCCAGCTGCTCGCTCTTTCTGCTCTCGGCATCCCATACAGAGGCGTAGGAAAATGTTTCAGGATGTGGGTGCTGTGAACTGGCCCCTCCTAGCGGGGTCCGGGGACATGAAATTCTACATTCCAGGAGACGCATTCTGAGCCATCCTGGACCAATTTTAAATGCCTAAAATGGATATTTTACCATTTCCTCCTCACTCGGCATTCTAACAGAGCGCGCGCGTAATACTATGACCTCTGACCTTTGTAATTGCACCAGCTAAAGCTGCACGCTGAAAGAAAGCGCTCGCACTAAGACAATTGCACGCAGCAGACCAGCGAGTGAGCTAACGAGTAGAGCACTACGTAAATGTAGCTGGAGAAGGGTACTCCAGCACCCGGACCACCCATGCTTCCTATGCCTTTGCCATATATGCACGGCGCAGTGATGTTACCACACCCACTCACTTCGCGGACCAGCGGACCTCCGCATGCGTGCGGGCGGTTCGTCCGAACCCCCCGAACCCCCCCAGCCTACGGGCTTGTATTTCTACTACATAATGTAACAACTACTACATAATGTAAAGGCTACTACTACATAATGATATTTCTACTACATAATGTAACAGCTACTACATAATGAAAAACCTATAACATAAAGCAAAGGTTACTACATAATGATATTTCTACTACATAATGTAACAGCTACTACATAATGAAAAACCTATAACATAAAGCAAAGGTTACTACATAATGATATTTCCACTACATAATGTAACAACTACTACATAATGAAAAACCTATAACATAAAGCAAAGGTTACTACATAATGATATTTCTACTACATAATGTAACAGCTACTACATAAAGAAAAGGCTACATAATGAAAAACCTACCACATAACATAAAGGTTACTAGATAATGATATGATGAGTAGTTTTGGCACTTTCCACCCCCCATAGACCAGGGAGCATTCACTGACAGTTCAGTGTATATACAACTATATGTCTTCTGTTCGCAGGAAGTTGCAAAGCACACACAAAAAGTGCTTTGCAACTTCCAATCCTCCCGAGTGACACCACGTGGAGGTCGAAGACATGTCGTCACTCTTGAGAGGATTCACACCACAAACCTATACATGTACATGTTTTGCCTAATTCCATTGTTAAAGCAGTGTGAATCAACCGTAAGGAGGGATGTCACAGGTTAATATATAATGTTGCTTAAAGGGAATGGTACACGTGCTGCATGTAATTACCATGTAGTTTTGGGAGTATGATTACTAGTACATGTATGTGGACAAACCTGTGCAGAATAAGCGTGTAGTGACATTCACTTTAAACTGTGACATCCACCCTTCAATGTACTATCCACTAACGTTTTTACCTTTTATACTGTATGAGACTTTGTTTATGGTACGACATTGGATAGTATTGTACATGTACCACAACAAATACATGGCATACATGTACATGTATGCTACCCCTAAAAGAACCTGAGGGTGAAGCAACGATTCCTAGCAACAACTCTCTCAGGCTCACACATAATATGCATGCACTAAAAGAACCTCTGAGCGTGGAGCAACGACTCCTAGCAACAACTCACTCAGGCCCACACATAATATGCATACACTAAAAGAACCTCTGAGCGTGGAGCAACAACTCCTAGTAACAACTCACTCAGGCCCACACATAATATGCATACACTAAATGAACCTCTGAGCGTGGAGCAACGACTCCTAGCAACAACTCACTCAGGCCCACACATAATATGCATACAGTAAAAGAACCTCTGAGCATGGAGCAACGACTCCTAGCAACAACTCACTCAGGCCAAAGTAGCACTTACTGTGTGCCTTTTCACTATATGACAAGCGTGTCAACGTAATCATGGTCAGTTGCATTACACACATGATCATTGCAACTGCTCGCTCAGGTGCAAAGACGGAGCAAGAACTCGTAGCTATAACTCATTCACGTGCACACAGAGTACACGTCTGCAGTTAACGATTGACAGGACGCAGCTAGCAATCATGCACTGTCACAACAAGCCTTGCATTGCCATGAAACTTCAACATTACCAAACACTTCACTGGGAATATCCATGCAGTGGTGGTGATACCAAACATGGCACTTATCACACTCGGCTATTTCATCACCTGGTTGTTCGGGCATGCGACAGGAACAGTGAATATCTACAGTTTTTGAGGACTTAACTGCAGCACTCTTCCGTTCACCACACACGGGAAAGCGTGAAAACTGGCATTCGCAAGCTTTATACTTTGGTGGCCTTTTCTTTTTTTTTACGGCCCTTAGCTGCCACATCAACATTACAGTGGAGGTCTTCTTCATCGATACCATACGTATCTTGGCCGTGCTTTAAAGACCAGACCTTTCGATGCTGTGCATCCTCGGTTCTTTCTCTTAACAACTTCACTCTCCTTCTTTTGCACTTTTCAGTTTTAATCTTTTCTAGAGCTCTCTTTCTCTGAGTATTGTAACTCTGTAATGCTTCTTTAATGCCATCAAAGACAGGTAGCTTCATGCACCTGTACAATTTGGGGATCCAGTGGTAATGTGTACCCGACTTCTTGTGCATGTATGTCAAGTTGGCCTGCAGTAAGCCAAGATTAGTGGAAAGCTGGTAATGAAGCCTTTCCAGGAAGATGTGCTTTCATCTGAACCTTATTAACACATTTTGGGATGCTTTCAGGGAATTTGAGTGACCCGAATGGGGTGTACTAGCTGTTTAGCTTGACGGGCTCTCACGTAACAGTCAATTTTATAAGCCAGCAAGTGGAAGGGGCAGGAGAGCTTTATTCTAGTGCTGTATGGTTTCCCGTCACACTTTATGTCATTTGGGTCCTCGCACTTGCCACAAGAACAAACCCTCAGTGGGTGGAATTCACACTTTCCTCCCTTCCATTCATGCCTGTCCTGAACGTGATATAACAGACTCTTGAGTCTCTTAACAAACTCATCGGAAGACTGGCACTCCATAAGGATAGATGTGAACTTAGTAAGTGCTCTAGCTATAAATTCTGGACGGAGGCATCCACAGCCAGGCCCGTGCTTCTCTTTACAGTGACAGGCCACACGAATCACCTGGGGAAAGACCTTTCTGTATGTTTTAATCAATTTTGGGGGGAATGCCTTCATCTTGGCACGTTTTTCACGGTGAGCACGACCAGCATGACCACCACAGATCATGGTGTGGGCATTCGGAAACAATACACGTACAGCATTTGCAGAGGAGTCGTCTGCATCTTGCCAGTGGACGGCAATTTGCATCCCCTTTTTATTAGCTTTTTGGAACATGACACATGCAGCATAACCCTCTGCCGACTTGGACGTTCCTTTATAGAGCTCATCCTTGATTATTTTATCTCTACCTTTCTGGCAGATGTGCATGTAATAGAGGAGAGCTCCGGTCAAATAGTTGCGGATGCTGAACGTAGCATTTTTGCTATGCCAGCCACGCGTGTGCCACACGCTATCGGCAGCTGTTACTGCACGTGTCCACGATCCAAGCTCATCACCATCTACCGCCTTCATCTCTTGTTTGGCCAGTTCACACACTTCGTCCAGCATCTCTTGCACAATCGGAAACATTAGTCTAATGGTGCGCATAAACAGCGGCATGCTAACAGCTCCAATACCCAGTGCATGTTTTAGGGTTTTGTAGTAAGTAGCATGTGTACAACCGGAAATAATAAATGCAACCTGAACACACAGGCTGATTTCACTGGCATCAATCAGCTGGGATACAGATGAAGTGGTGAACGTGGCACTTTGCAAGTGGCACCCATCACACACATAAGTAATACTAAGGGAACCTCCCAGTCCCACACTCTTCAATTCTACAGGAATTAATTTTCCAGTACAATTGGGTGTCTTGCACCCTCGCACTGAATTTACAACTGACATGAATTTTTCATGTTCAGCCAAGTCCATGAATGCCACTTTTCGAGATTCAACTCGTTTCAGTTTTATCTTCAAGCGGCGTTCAGGGGTTGGCACATACAAGGAGTCATTTAGTTCACTCACAGCATCTGATGAACTAGCATCAGTAAACTGCATGTCTGAAGATGACTCCTTCCCTGGTGAGTCGAGGTTGGAATCCTCACAATGAATCCACATCACCTACATGTACATGTATGATATGCAATATAAAATAGCAATATACATGTACATGGAAATACATGTGCATAGCACACTAGCTATGAAAGAAGTAGGAAGAAAAAGAAAGGCAACCCAGACAAACAAGACATATAACACCCAGACCAGACAAACAGGACATACAGGACATAGATTTCACCAACCATAGGACAAACCAATTCACACAAATATAACATGCAACATACACAGGCCAAAAATCAATTAAGGGGTGTCAGGATGCCCAGCCTTGAGAACTGGGATGGTGGGTTAAAGAGTCTTTTACGGCTAGCCAACTCCCCCCACACATCCTAGCACCCCCCAATTAGACAAATATGACACAAAGCCGTCAAAAAAGGTGGGTAGAAAAATACTCATAAAAATCGAGTAATATACATTGTATGTAATAGTCCCAAGACTTAGAAAAATAGGGTAAAATAGAGATATGTACACAACTCACCATAGAGCCACTAATCTTTAAAAATATAAAAATTCCAGTAAGATTAGCTTACATAACATTTAAGCTACATACATGTACTATGGTTACTAGTATTGTAAACGACACTACAAGTTCACACATCACCGGAGCCAACATACAACATTCTCATCTGTGCCTGCAGGTGTTGATATTCTTGCAAAGAATGGCTGGCAAGCATATCCCCTCTTCAATGTGTTTACGAACACTGCACTTATATTTTGAGAAAATGCTTGCATGAGATCTTGAAAACTTTTTAAAAGCCTTACATAATCCTGAGTACCAATATCCTTGCTTGATCAGTTTCTCAGTCAGCTTATAGTGTCTATCTTTAAACTGTACAAAATCCTACCAATGCGTATCAATTGCGAAATGACCACCCTATATGCTGGCTTTGAAGGGATGTTGCTAGTCATGTGAGGGAAATTGACAATAGTAAAGTTAAAACCATCATGCTTATCAAAAACCGCTGTGAAGTATTTCCCATTAGCAATTGAAATATGTATATCTAAGTAAGACAATGTTGTAGGACAGTCCGTAGTCTTCTTGAGTTCAAGCTCTGGTGGATAGATGTTATTTATTGTATCTTCAATTCCTCTATTATTTAACGTTGATAAATCATCAATGTACCTCACTGTATGAGAGTATTTTTTAGCTAAAGTTTGATGAAGTACCTGTACATTTTAACATACATGTACATGTACATGTATGTTACCAAGCCCAATATGTAAGTCCTAGTGTAGGTATTGTAGTGTGCTACGTATATGATATTTCATGTGTGATAAGACGATATGGGGACTAATTCCTTAGTGCAAAAAGGTATATACTGTAGAATTGGGAGCACAAGTACCGGTACCTATATTCGGTAAGTGCGTATTTTCGCATTGTGGACAATGTGGGGTACTTATAATCATGGAGTACTTCATGATGAGTTGAAATTATGCACAGTTGGCAAGGCGATCGGGGATGCGTCCGATTACACGCTAATCACTGTCTAGTGAGCTTCACCACTATTGTCGCCGCACTGTGCGGGTGGAGGGCTTCTCTTTCACAATGAAAGTGTCTCCAGATTCACCAGTTTGAAAAACGTGATAGCCCTTTACATAAGAACGTAGTAAAATGAATAGCACTAAAGTGCAACACCCTTGGCACGTGAGCCGGCTATACATTGGAACCCCACCTCCCGTCTCAGAGTCAGTGGCGTAGACAGGGGGGGTGCTTTGGGTGCTCGAGCACCCCCATTATGCCTGAGGCTATAGGCCTAGTCTACTGTACTGTACATCAGGTTTTCATCTTACCTAACTTGGAGCACCCGGAATCCGATGTGTTTTGGCGAGTGTGAGCGAGCTAACCAAGTGGTCCGAAAGGCGTTTTTCGTACGTCTCGTGCTAGTGCGCATGAGTCGATATTACGCGTTTCGCGTGGTATAAGCTTGCCCGTGAAACTGCTGAGAAGAGGCTCGTCTGAGCGGCTAGTTGAAGTTTTGCCATTATCACGTAGCGTAGACGACTGTACTCTAGTCGCCACAGGAAGTTACATAATAATGGGGTGTGGCTTTAGGCCGAAATTTTCGAAGAACTAGCGCTCGGCACCCCTTCCTCTATATCCTGTCTACGCCACTGAGAGTATAGCTATGGAAAATAGCGAAGAACTTGCCCAGCCACAGAGAAGGCTTGAGAAGCACGCTGTATTACATTAGCCCATATTTCAGGTAGCGTTTAGTACCCCGTTAGGCTTTTGAACAACAATCGGTACATACCTCGCATATTACTTCATCGTCTATCCCACCTCTCCAAAATGCACGTAGCCCTAATAGCCATAACTTTGAAACGGGCTAAAAAAGGCTTTTTAAAATCTTTCCCATATGGTGCTGATTCTGTGGTGTCCCTTTTTGGGGTTTTATTGGGTGCATGGCAGAACGTGACGAACAGACACACACACACACACACCAAGTACTGTAACCCTCCTGTGCATGCACAGAGGGTAAATGAGCTAGCTAGTACTACCGCCCTGTCAAAGTAAGCGTTAGGGATGCACAGCAAATTCATTGCGTATATTCACATATTCGAAATTGCTAGTGGGCTGATGGGTACTAATAATCATGGGGTACTTTTAATTTGTATGGGTACTACTATTCAGAAAACTGGTACTAACCATGCTTAATGGGTACGAATATTTATGGTGTACTTGTAATTGATCGGTACTTACACTCCAGAGTTTATGGTACATGTATGTACAGCTAAATACAAGCAGTAAAAAAACAAATGAAAAGGCACTTAACCCTCGGTGCATATATGAGCGTGCACGAGTCTTTGACAAAGCTTGCGTGCTAATCAACACGCATGTGCGTAAAATACCACTGAGCTGAGGAAAATCACCTTTTTAAAATCCAAGTGGCACGGATACCATTGGTATCGCTCTTTTGCGGCCTTGTGCCACATGCATGCAGCTTTTATCATACCAAAATCCTTCCACAAAATGGCTCTACTACATGTACTACTAAAAGCTGACACAAACACACACAAACTACGCTTAACGTACAGTACGTACATTCCGATTTACCTTCTCTACCTCCATCTCTACCTAACTCTTATTCCATGATCTACACGTAAACAAAAGCTTAGTCCCTGCACTGCCTACTCTAGGTAAGTACTTAATCCCAGCCGGATTTTTCAGGACCTTTAACAATGACTTAGCATTGATGTGTGTTTCCATCATTTAATAACTTTACATGTATATATCTGTACCTCCTCCCAAATCTTTGGAGCCAACTTTACCTGACTTCCCAGTCCTTCCTACCCTCCCTCTCACTAATAATACAATTAAGGACACTCTCCCCTCCCTTTTTTATATCCCCTAAACACTCAGACGTGAGTGAGCCAACCTAGTCGTACAGCTGGCACAGGTAAGCTCATATCCCCTTTAACCTCAAAAGCCAAGGCCCCACCCCCACAATTAATAACCCTAATGCAGCTACATATACTTGACCCTAATTACCCTCCCAAATCTCCTACAACAGAAAGTAAGCTACAGCCCTTTGCTATCCCTGGTAACTTCCCTCCCTCTAAAAGTGTGGCAACCTCTACACACATCATACATGTCTCCGACAAAATTCTACATTGTACGTATGTGCAATCTGAGGGATAAATACAACTTCCTGACCTAATTCTGGGGGGGGGGGGGAGCTCAAGCTGGAGGGAGTGCGCCCCACAGCATCAACATGCGATGTTTCTATGTGTACGTATGTAAGCTAACTTTCTTTCCATCAACAGGCCCCCATTAGTAGCGGTGGTCAACTTTCCATGACTTCCAGGTCTACTAGCGGTAAGCTTACTGAAGGCATACACTGGGTCACTTGTGTCTACGCGCTGAAGCTATTTGTGACCTTCGCAAAATTCTTAAAACAGGTACGTTGGCTACTATAGTACAGGTAAGCTTACACAACTGTCTCTGCATTTTACTGCGCTATGCTGAGCCATACATACATGTACGTATAAAAACCTTTGAGTACGGTCAATCAACTGTACGGTACAGTACCGTACCATACCGTAGCATAGCGTAGTAAATTATTCTACGGTCGGTACGGTACTACCGTAAGACTGTACTACGGTGGCATTGTGTTGGCCCATACTGTATACACATCTACAAAATTACCTGAAAACTCATCTAACATGGACTTGGAACTCCTCCCAACCTCCCTCACCTGTGAATGTTACACAGAGATCAAACAAACATATATATATATATCATAGAGTCTGTAGACTCTATATGTAGGGATGGCACCGACACGCCACAAAAGTAACGGCTCAGAACTCCCGAACGCAGATGTTTTAAGCCTTTTTAGACAAACTACATGCTCTGCAAGTACACTATAATACTCTCTAACTATGTAAAATATACAGCTACAGTGATTCTCGGAAATTTGTAAAAACCTGGATTGTTCATCATCATCTTCTTTCTAATTCAGTTCAAACGGCATACCGCGAAACTGGGGTTAGTAATTGTTTCACGAAAATCATTTATACTGGAGCGTACATGATCCTTGATGCACAAAATCTTCATACCCTCTCCCAAAGCCGTCAAACTCCAGGTCTGCAACCTTACAAGTAGACGCCATTTTCTTGTTTGCTCACGTACCGAACACGTGAAGTTAGTTTTGTGCACTAATGTTGTAGTGTTCGTCGAGCTGCGAGTGCTATGTTATCTTTTTTGGGCTACGTTGCTCCGTTTCTTTGAATGACTAACTGTTGCAGGCAACTGGACCTGTTGTTTTACTCAGTAGGCAATATTCGTACAAGACAAGATGTAGGAGTCACTGACAATTGTTAGATATCCTGCTTATAGGTATGCAAGGGAGGTAGAACTCTGCACGAAAGTCAGTAGGTTTATATGTGTTGCTACACACAGTAAAAAACAATCATAACATGCATAACCCCATATCCCTACATCTGTAAATACTAAAAGGGGTTACGCATGTTATGATTGTTGCATGCTATCATCCCCTGCCTTTGTCTGCATGCATGCTGCACTTTGACCTTGTTTCTATACTTTTTGGAACTTCAATCCCTACATCCTTCAACATTTTAGTGAAAATGTTTTTACACTTTATATATATATATATATATATATTATAGGCACGTACATATATACATACATGAACTCAATGGCTTCACACCAGCTTCAACAGCTTGGAAAATCAGTAAAACTATGAGCCTCAATGGCTTAGAAAATAAGAACACATATGGAGCACGTGCATTTACATGTACGTGAAATATTAAGACTCCCCAAAGTAATACAACATAACACAATGCAACTCACCTAAGACATTCATTTTCAAGGATAAATGAATGCACTAAAGTGCAGAACCTTCAGCGCCATGAGTTCATGCCACAGACCTTGCTTGGAGGCATGACCAATGGCAACTCACGAAACTCTAAAAGAATGACCGCCTGCCTACTTCACATGGTATTGACTATAGTGTGCATGCACACTTTCTGCAGGAAAATGGCCAACCGTATGTATGGCTTTCAACGGAACAGTCACTGCTGGATCTCTGCAACGGAGCGGTTTCAGAGAAAACCCCACAAATTTTTGGACCTCCGTTGCCCGCTGAGTACGTGACAGTATTTTCAGGACAAAGAGACACTCCTGAAGTGAGATGTGACTTAAAATACAGACAGACAGAAACACACACACACACACACACACACACACCGTAACCCTCACTGCACATGCATGCTGAGGGCTAATGAGCTGCCTCAGGTGGGACTCGAACCAACGACATTATGTGTACTAAGAAGATGCTCTACCAACTGAGCTACCGAGACCTCTTTCCGAAAAGAGCCCGGTACTCGCTGTATGTGCATATGCTTAATTAAAAAGCACGAGTTTGGGTGGGGTGTATTGTAGATGACAGAGAGGAAAGTAGCGTGCATCGGTGATTATGTCGTCCTTATTTACTAATTCTACTCGACTTCTTGATAGCATCTTACCATCTACCAACTACTAGGACCTCAGAACTACAGAAAGAGGTGGCTGTTACTAACTAAATGATCATCAGTAGCGATAAACTTCGAGTTGCACCCTACTTCCTAAAAACATACTGAGCCTTTATAGACCTGATCTCACAAACTGCAGACCTGATCAACCATAAGAGAAACGAGCACCGGTACAATGACAAGGGTGTTGTCTATTCTTCTTGTCAAACATGAACGATAAAACCCACGGTTAGACTCCGTCCCATTCCACTACGTTTGTACTGCATGCTGTCATTAATATACCAACGTATTTTAGCAGTATTCTATTGCCCTGGAATTCCGGAGCAATTGCCGTGTGTACCTGGCTCTTTTCCCTCCCCCCGGAAAGAGCCTGGGTACGAGGCTACCGAGACAGCTCAGCTGGCTCACACATAAAAGCAACACAACACCAGGCCAAACATCTCAGCCTGAAGATCAGACGAACTCAAACCCTGTGTATGTATATACATGAAAAAGCCATATCTGGTGGGGCCAGACAAGCTAAGTGATCCCTGGACAGTGCTGTTTCGAGCTTATTAGCTCTCATCAGCAGGGAATACGCACAGTTTGTCTAGCGCACCACCGGTTTATATACGCAAGACGCACCAGGACACTAGTGGTTCAGCGGTTTCAGAACTAATGAGATTCATCCACCACATCATTACCTACGTAGTGCCTGCCACGCCTAGGGCAATAAACTGGGCAAGGTCCCTAATTCAAAACCACCAGTCACGGGTTGGGCCGGGGCAATGAAGCCACCAAAGACACCCATACCCACTGGGGTACATCTACATGAAAAAACCATATCTGGTGGGGCCAGACAAGCTAAGCGATCCCTAGACAGCGCTGTTTCCAGCTTATTAGCTCTCATCAGCAGGGAATACGCACATGTACAAATGGTGTCAAAGGAAAAGCACAACCCTGGTGTACAATAACATGCATGCATATGTGTGTATGTGCCATATGGTATTGAATCATAAGAGAAGCAAAGGCAGAAACTCAAGAGCAAGAAGCTCGCTACCTTACATTGACTTGTATTCAAGGTAGCATGATCGAAAAACCATAGGATGTCATGGTATCTTAGTTGTAGTGTGTTGCGCGCACACTCACGCACGCACGCACGCACGCACGATACAAATCAGAAAGCATCTCAACCTGCGTGTACTATATACATGTACGTGTATATAGTACACACAGGCACCTACACAAAAGCAAGGCATGTTTGTAATTACCAGAAATACGGATACTTGGTCATGTAGTCAAGGGTCTGCTACAGTACGTGTATCTAACACAAATTTGATCATATTTATGTACGTACACATGTGCATGTGTTATACTCATGTAGATGGTGGTGGTCTCGGACATCCGTGCACTCCCCTATGACAGGCAATACATGTACGGCACAGCCCAGCAGTATGCACAACAAAAGAAGGTATTAAATTATAGCTCACCTGCTTCTTCGGTCTGTCCATTCCTTCTTACAACAGTAACTCGCTTTGTAACTTGCTCCAAAATGAAATCAGCAAATTCAAACTATCACGTGATGACTGAATGGGTCACGTGATCGCATCGTGGATATTGTAACCAGGGGAACCCCATGCTATAATAGCATAAATGCGAAGTGTACACGCGAGGCTATGCTAAACTAATAGTAACGTATGACCTTTTGCCCTTTTTATTTCTATGACTTAACCCAAAACGTCCTTACTACGCATGCGCAGCCTGCAAAATAGGCGTAACTGGCGCGAAATACACCGAATTTCAAGTCCGTTGTCGTCAGTACATGGTTCAGCGAATGCGCATGCGCTAAACGTCGTGCAATTGCGCGCGCCTGATAGCCGCGAATTCAAAAATCGTCCCGTCCCGCTAGCTTACCGCGCAACGGAAAATGCCTCTACCTTACTCCGTAGACCTCAGATGGCATGCTATTTGGATGAATCTTGTCCATCAAGCCTCCCCAAAAGAGATAGGACAAGCACTGTGTCTCTCAGAGAGAACAGTCCAAAGGTATTTGTCTTCTTTTCAGCAAACGGGTGATGTACAGCCGGTAGCTCGCCAAAATGGTCCACAGAGACTGCTGGGAGACTTTGAACAGTTGTTGCTTTTGAGGTTGATTATTGCAAATCCAAGTATCTACCTTTGTGAGCTTCAGGATAAGCTACAGGAAGGCCTAGGAAGCACAGTAAGTGTGTCAACAATATGTCGAACACTTAAGTTCATGGGCTGCACAAAGCAGGTCATTCGCCATGTTGCCATACAACAAGATGATGCTATGAGAGCTAAGTTTATGGCAGAAATATCAATGTTTGACCCATCAATGTTCATTTGGGTGGATGAAAGTGGTTTCGAACAACGGAACAGCAGAAGAAAGTATGGCTACAGTGTAAGAGGTATACGTCCAGTAGACCACAGATTGCTGATAAGAGGTACTAGGTATTCTGCTATACCTATAATGTCTGCTAATGGGATACATGATGTTTATTTAACAGAAGAAACTGTAAATGGATATCAATTTTCACACTTCCTTACTGAGTTCTTAATCCCTCTACTGCTACCATTTAATGGAATAAATCCACGTTCTATTGTTATTATGGACAATGCAAGCATTCACCATGTAGACACAAATGTACAGCTAATTGAAAACACTCAAGCAAAGTTGATCTTCCTGCCACCTTATTCTCCAGACTTGAACCCACTTGAGATGGTGTTCAGCAAGGTCAAAGCAATCATGAAGGAAAATGATACACTTTTTCAGGCTAGTACTGCCCCCAGGGCTCTACTAATGTTGGCTTTTGGTATGGTGACTACTGATGACTGCATTGCCTTTAGTAGGCATTGTGGATACTTACATTAAAGTTGTTCTCCGTTATGTACATAGCCATTTCATAGTATTGTAAATTCATGTATAACACCTCCATATAGCATAGGTTTAACTGATAATCACGTACTCACATCCATTTGTATTTATCAGAAAGTATCACTGAAGCGACTATTACGGCACTAACTTCTTCAGAGTTGTCATCACAGATTCTTTCTCCACTTGGTATTCTTGCTCTGTCAATACTCCTGCAGATTTGAGATTACTAAGTTCACTGAGTTGTTTGTAACATTTAGATCTATTTTCAATTAGTTTTGCAGGACTAGTTCCTGTGGAGCTTTGACCACTCGTAGAAATAGGAGACATAGCTCCTGACAGTTGGGTGGCAACACGCGTCAAAGCCTCAGCAATGCCTTGATCAGACTTTCTGTGCTGAGGAGTGGTACCACCAGCCCTACAAAACATTGATGTGTTTGGTGGATCATCTACATTAGCATGAAGACCCCCTGCAATCATTTCACCCCAAATACGATATTGCATTTGTGTGAAGGACTTTCCATGTTTCTCTATTAAAGTCTGTACTATTTCTTCTGTCTTATTTTCTTTTGCTTCCTTTGAAGATTTTCGTTTCTTGCGCCTATCAGAATTTTCTCCATCTGAATCATCATCTAAGTCCACACTACGTTTCTTGCCCTGAGACTTAGGCACCGGTGTTTCTATCTGTTTCAGGCCATCACACCAAAGAGAAACCTTTTTTCCCTGACTCATATCATTCCATATCTCAGAAAGGTCATGTGAAGTACGAATGCTTACAGAGGTCGATCCTTGGAAGTAGCCAACATCAAATTCCTGCACCACATCATTCTGTAGTTGAACTCGGATTTCATCCTTCAACTGCTCACACGTATTGATTGTAGCGGTAGGAACATTACGGAGTGTAAAGGTCTTGGGGTCCTTCTTAGAAGACTTAGAGAAAGCTTTGAGAAATAACTTACTAATCACGGGCCTAGCAAGTAGGCTGACAGGGCTTGTCGCTGGTGAAGCAGAGGCGCCAATCAAAACACTTTCTCTTCTAGCGAGCTGTTCAGATAGTTGGCCACGTAGTGAAATTGCACCAGCATGTGAATGCGAAGACAATGGCGTAACAAACACCTGCCGCTTTCCCCCAAGTGCACGTGTCACTGTACCACCTTGAGCTTCCTCAGCTTGTAACCCGGCGCCGTGGACAACAACATTAGCTTGGTGGGATCCTACAAGTGATACGTTGCATCCTTTTCTGGACTGCATAATCTCTACCACAAACACTAGGCTACTGCACATGTACATGTAGCGCACTTGCACATGGTACATGACCACCGCGCATGTTCATAGGCCTACGCATGCGCATAAATAGAACGACAACGGACCTGAAATCCGGTGTACAAAATTGTATAACTCTCTCCCAGCTGCAGATATTGCAACTGTAATTACATCACGCTAATCAGCGGCTGTTAGGCTATCGATCTAGCGCCTTTTCGCACAAATTCGCGCAACACCGGCCACGACCCTTTTTGCATACGTTAACCCTACGAGCGCGATAAGCGTATATATACGCCCGCTAACTACCACTGCGCAACGCGATTACCGTATAAATACGCCGACTTTAATAGCGCTACTTTGGGAGAGAACCCCTTAACTTATCAATGATTCTTGGTAGTAATTCTTTCAGAGACGGCCTTGAACTTTGTACCGGACACACACACGAATTTTATACGCGCGCGCTAGCGACAAACGCAGCAGCTGCCCCGCCCTTGTTTTAGTATTCATCGACTTACCTTTGAATAAGCAGCTAAGAACATTCACAATGGCAAAGTGTAGATGACATGAGTGAAGATGAATTCGATGGATACATAGATCAGGAAGAAGATGACAAGGATGAAGATGAGAGTGATGAAGAAGAGGAAATGATAGGAGATATTGGAGACATAGATGGTGCTGAGGGAGATGGCACTGCACAGTTTTCAGGGCAGGGTGGCTGTACACAAGACATGACCAACAAGTCTCCAATTGACTTCTTCCAGCTATTTCTCACCGACAACATCCTACAGATGGTTGTTGAACAGACAAACTTGTTCGCAGAGCAATTCATCCAATCGCATGAGCTGGCTCGACACTCCCGTGTTCAGCAGTGGGGCCGTTCTTCACATGACATCAATGAGATAAAAAGGTTTTTGGCATTGGTTATCATCATGGGGCTGGTTAGTTACCCATCCATTGAGGACTCTTGGGTGACATCATGGCCATTTGCTACTGCCACGTTCAGCTCAGTGATGTCCCGGGACAGGTTTTCCCTCATACTTCGCTTTCTCCATCTCAGTGACAGCACGAAGTACATTCCAAAAGGCCAACCAGGACACAATCCCCTCTTCAAGTTGTGACCATTTCTCGACCCCCTAATCAGAAACTTTCAATCGTCATACTCACTGGGGCGGGAGATCTCAGTAGATGAGTCAATGGTAGGGTTCAAGGGTCGTCTGTGGTTTACCCAGTACCTGCCCCCAAAAAAAACAACTAAGTGGGGTATGAAAGCCTTCGTACTAGCTGACAGTGTTACTGGCTATACATACAATTGGAGACTGTATGCAGGTATGTAAATGAATGCTGTATGGATGCTCTGTATTATGACATACACATACTTATCATTACAGGGAAGGACAACTCACTTGATGAGAGCAATGGAGTCACTCATGCTGTTGTTCTCAAGTTGGTTGAGGGGTTAGAAAACAGGGGTCACCACTTATACTGTCAACTACTACAGCAGTCCTATCCTCTTCACCTCTCTCTGGCACCTTGGCTTTGGCGCTTGTGGGACAGTCCGCACTGATAGGAAGAAAATGCCACAGCAGATTGCTGATGCAAAGCTGAAAAAGGGTGAGGTGATTAGCTGTGAAATCGAGGAATGTATGTTGGCGCTAAAATGGAAGGACAAACGAAATGTTACTATGCTCAGTACCATCCATGACACTTCCATGGTGTCTAAGCGCCATAGATCACGGCTAGTGCCTAGTGGTACTGAAGAAATTCAGAAGCCTCTCATGATTGAGAAGTACAATATGTATATGGGGGGTGTGGATAAGGCCGACCAGCTACTATCCTATTACGGATTTGGCCATCGCACGTTTTTTTTTCTTTTTCCATCTCTTTGACAATGCAATTGTCAATGCGTACATATTGTACAGAATCTCTACCCAACCAGGACGAAAGTTGGACCATAAACACTTTCGGATAGAACTTGCAAAGCAATTGCTTAGTGGTTCGCCTCGAATGCAGCACTCTTCTCGGCATCTAAACATCCTACCTCCACAAGCTCGACTCACAGAGCGCCATTCCCCAGAAAAGGTTCCTCCCTGTGATAGTGGTAGAGCATCCCAGCCAATCTGTGTGGTGTGCTCTAACAAGAGGGGGAGAGGGAAAAAAACAACAACATTCAGGTGTAAGCAGTGCTTGCTACCCGTGTGTGTAGTTCTCTGCTTTGAACTGCACCACACAAGAGGAGACCCCTCACGCTATTTGGAGGAAGTTTAGCATACATGTATGTCAATCTGCCCTGTATCATACATACAGCCATTGCATCTGTACTCCTTACTTACTCACCACAGTATAGTATATAAAACTTACCTGAATCCATACAGTGCCATACTTACCCCTGTGGCTACACCAACCATTCCTTCATAGCAACCTTTTCACTGTAATCAAGGACATACCATTACGGAATGATGTACGTGCAAATCATAGCCTTCATGGCTCTGATAACAAACACGTATACTAATATACACCGAAGGTAAGACTTCATATACTGGTAAATAGTCACTAGACAGGTAATTCATAGATTGTTTTATGAAATAAACATACCTGAAAATCCTGCAGACCGGCTCCGGCAGCAACTGGGGCCATCAGTGGGTTGAATAACGAGCAAACGAGACGATCTTACTTCACACAGCACGCACTGACTTCACTCGCGTTCATTAGCTACAAAAACCAAGACTTAAGACTCTTCCTTCTATCTTCCATGTCAAATATAACAGCTTTCTAAACATTAAACAGCGTCAGCTTGCAATGACTCCCACCTGTCAATATGTTCATGAGTCCGCATCGGCTGACGTCGCGTGATTGAATAACGTGCGCGCACGCCCCCGCGCTCGTAGGGTTAACCTATTGCTGAGGGTGACAACATGATTATTACAAGATAGGGACAAACAAATTAGTGATTTTGGTAGTATATCTTGACATGACAAATTTCATGTTTCTGGTTGCCATAGTTGCTGCTGATTTGTTTTCCTCATTCATAATACATGATAGTACATCAACTACAAGGGTTAAAGTATTATACCGCTATTCTCCATGATACATTTCCACATGCAAAAATTCAATTTTACATCTCAGAGAGTGATTATTAGGGCCTATAACAATAATGGGCCAGACGTTTTATGGATATGGTGAGCATGTGCTAATGGAACACGAACTATGAGCCAACCTGCTAGCAACGTACTATCGGCTGAGCAAACCTGCTAGCAACATACTATTGGCTGAGCAAACATGCTAGCCACGTGCTGTCAGTCACCTTGGCTTGGTAGCGTACCGCTACTCCACCAGTCGGTACATACATAGAGTAGTGCCGGGCAGAGAGCAACACACTGTACTTGTATGCAGTATTTTGACAGTTGAAGTAGCACAAGAATCGTCAACACATCTGTCTTTTGTTAAGCACTACTTGCTAAACGAGTCATTTCTCGTATCAGCCAGTTCACTGCACCTAGTTGCTACGAGCTACTTCTATTTAGAGCAACCATGAGTCAGCATGCACGCAGAAGACTACAGCGCTGAATAACTTCCCGTATTGTGGGAAGCGGCTTCCTGTGAAACGCGGAGTGGATCAAAGGAATAGCGACACGTATTCAAAGTTGCAATATAAAATCACGTGAACTTCTGTTTCCAATCCCCCTTTTCCTTTATCTATGCTGAAAGCAGCTCAAAACACAAGTAGCCTACAAAAGATGATGTATATTAGTCGGGAGATGGTTTTGTTTGGGGATATTAGCATTTTATTTAGTTGCATCTGTGGTCTGTTGTAAGAATGTAATGAAAGTGTAGATGGAAACTTTGTGCATATAGTCATGCTGTGCATCATGTATAGCTATGGGGGGCACACTTGTATGTGTGGCTAGTCATACTGGCTGTAGGCATACACATACAACATGAACCAGCTGCATCATGCTTTTCTAGCAGCTGATGCAGCCCCAGTGGCAGCTGAATCTATTTTGACAGGCACCTGTGATGTAATAAAGCATACATTACTTTGTGTCAGAAAAGCATGATGCAGCTGGAGCAACATTCCCCTGTATCTCTTAAAAATGGATACTGTTTCACGAGCATCTTTGCAGCCCTAGTGCAGAACTCTTTGCGTGGGTCTGTAGTGTATGAAAATATGTGCGTTACTAATGTTCGAGAAAGCTCATTGTGAAGCTCTGGTGTCAAGAACTTTTTCCTTTCTTCATCACTAGATTGATTAATGCAATCCATTATCAATGGTGGCCAAGAATCAGGCGTATTGAGTTCTTTTCCAGATCTTGAAGGTGATATGAGGGAGATACTATCATCTACTGCATCGGTTATTGCTACTTTTGGGCTAGATAGAGCACTCGGAGGTGGTGAATTTGATTTCTCTGTTGAAATTGTTTCTGGTGCCGGTAATGGTGCTGGTGCTGGTGCTGGTAATTCAGGCTACGAACAAAAAAGCCCAATGAAATTCTAGTATATAGTATGCATACCTCATAATCCCTTTCCTATAATGACTGCATCTGCCACATAGCATGCATGCATGATTACAAGGGGTCGTCCTAAACATCATGCAGTCCTAATTCGCATAGGCATTATCCTATGAATCATCACAGTGCATGCTTTTAAACAACGAGGGGACGTGCTCGTTTAAACCATGCTTGCAGTGACGCAATAAACGGCCTGCCAGTGAGCTTCATACCCAGGGGTGGTGTTTAGCCTCCGCATGCTCTTCTTCACGTAATGCCTGTGGGAAGTTCTGCAGGCTACCTTCAAACATCGCTCGCGTTCACTACCGTGGTATTAAAATAATACCTACTCTAGGCTATGCCTATCGGCCTCAGTAAAAGACGCCGGTACTGAAATATCCCGGGCTGGTGTGTTGCATCAGTACACAAAGGACACAGTGACTAGAATAGGCTTAGTCACACGAATGCAGTGGTAGTGAACGTGAGCGATATTGGAGCATTTCAGCACTAAAGTCATGTGCCACAAACATTGTACTGGTACGTACATACCTTGGGTATCATTCTGAGTATCTTTTTGGCCAAACCAACAGGGGAAATGAGAGTCTTGACTTCTGTTTCCGTCAAATTAATGAACTCTTTGCCATCAATGTAGTTTTCTGAAAAGGGAAAGTAATCCGTCAATAAGTGCATCACTAGTACAGCTGCACTAACCAAGCAACGGCGCTTAAGTTACCTTCAAACTTCTCACAATACTCAGAGGGGATTCCTTGTTGTTGCAGCCACATGCTTAGATCTTCCACCGACATCGACACCAAGTCATCCATACCAGTTAGTTAAAAGCCTTAAACTTTGTTGAATTAAACTCGCCCAATATTTAAAATCTGTGTACACGCCTGCGCAACAGCAAATATATACTCAGCAATGTACATCGATGCACTAAATAGATATATATACGCGTGCGCATATTTAATTTCTCTCTCGTAAATTCACTCTACAATGGCATCGGCGACAGGATACGCTTGTCCAATCTGTGGTGACTTATCTCCAACGCTGAAACTGTATGTGAGCCATTTACGAATTATTCACGCCAAAGACGCTAATTTCAGTGTTTTCTGTGGTGTAAGAGGGTGCAGGGAAGTATTTCGAACATTTTCTGCTTTCAGTAGTCATGTGTATGGTCATCATTGTAGCATTACTAATGCCGCAGCTGGTGCTGGTCCTTGTAGTATCCTGGAAGAGAATAGCAGCAATGATGTTAACTGCCGATGTAGTAGACTACTCCGAGTTCACTGCTTCCCCCGGAGCACCCTCCGACCTCGCTGACGACCGTGGCGCCCATTGCAGGCTTAGTTCTGCTAGCTCTGTGAATAGCGATGTATTTAACAGGCTACAGAAGCAGACCGCTGCTAAAATGATGCTACAACTGAGAGAAGGACGCCAAGTTTCTCAAATTGCTCTGAGATAATCTCTAGCTGCCGACAGTTATGCAGTCAGGCTATTGATAATCTGAAAATGGAAGTTAGAGCAGTGCTTGTTGATCAACCAAAAAATGATACAATTGAAAACAAGTATTGGAAAAACGATACACGATATCGATACAAATTATCTTTTAGATTGTCAAGTGAAAACTGACAAATGAGTACTAAAGCACTTCTAATACAACTTCCTGAAACGTAGGGGTGCGAGGTTGTTTATCTAGCCAAGGTAAGTACAGCTATCAAATTACCTTCTTCTACCCTCCATCAGCAGCTCTTCAACCGTGCATCAATAAATGCTACGTCAGCAAATAATGCCAAATTGATTGCGTCATATTACGCTACTACATTGTATAATATACAAACAAGTGAATGATGTGTTGAATTTGGAAGCTAAACGTGGAAGCATGAATGAATGAAGTGAACCTGGAAGCATGTGAGCTTTGACTAGAGAATAAGTCCAAACTCACCATTCAAATGGCTCACATGGGTATGGTTCAATCGTTCCCTGATATCGTCTCTCACTTGAATTTCGGAGCAGTTGAAACCAGGATGACAACGAGCAATACACCCCATATGTGGGTGGTAGTATGTGCTCCTCATGTCCTTTGACATCTGTCAATTTCCAGTTCTCGGGTTCTGGAAGAGAACGTGCTCTTTGTGTTGAAGAACAATATCACCAGGGCTGGACAGTCCTTGCTCTATTCTACCTCGGCAACCTTGACATCTCGATATTCGTGCATTCAGGAACATTATACAAAAAGGCTATCCCACAGATGAGTCAGGTGCAGTAGAGTGGACATGAAGAGATGCACATCCTCACTACTTGTACTACCAGCTGTGGAACTGTGGTTGCGAGCAATTTGATAGTGCATGTTTTCTCTCATTCCACACAGACTTGAGAGCTTCATATTCGGCATCCAGGCTGTTGGGATCAGCATCAACTAGCCCTTCTTCAAACAGAACAGGGTTGCCGAAAATATCATGGATGAACTCTCTTGCATTAGACTTGGAGATATCCAATTCAGACAGCTTGGATTCTATGTTTCCTCGAAAATGTAGGAAGCAGTGAAGGTGTGTAGCAGACTTGAACTGGGTTCATAGGGCTTCTTTCAGAGCCTTTTCCCCATCTGTCCCAAAACAATGGATGTCACCCATTGGTGACTGCAAATCACAGATACCATCAAGTGAAATCACGTCTGATTTCGAAATCCCGTACGCTCTACAGCTCCGTGTCATACCCCTCGCTAGGGTTGCACAACACATGAATCCATACTCAACACTCCACAACTCCCCAACAAACACCCTGACCCCGTTGCACCTACATGTAGAAATAGCAAACAACGTATGGGTTGCAGGACATGCAAACAATTGTCAAGTGAATGAATAATTTGGTTTGCTTGGAGGGTGAAACAATAAGCATGCAAATGTAAATCAAAAAGTGATGTACAAGGTCACGATACAAAAAAAAACAATCCCGATGCTAAAACTATTATCTAGACCGAAGTGTGGTTTACCATCTGTAGTAGTTCCAATGACTCCATAACAATCTTTAAATATTCCTTGCCTTTTAGCCCAAGTTGGATTGAAAATAGTAGTGTATGCACTTACTTCTTAAAGAAATAGTGATGTAGCATTCTGTCTAGCTAGTGGTTCAGAGGCTAGAGTTATCAGGCTAGGTCCGGGCCCACACTAGGGTAGGGCTTAGTATACTACCACTAGACATCTCGTAACAAATCCATCGCTGTTGACGATGGCAAAGTGTGAGGGTGATGTTCATTCCCAAGATGTGCTGCTTGCTTTAAAACATGTAATCGTCCCTCATGACACATTGTCCATGAATTTGTTAAGGGTCCAACTTGAAGTACTTGCTCAGGATAACGGCATGTATAATGCATTATAGTTTCCTCGGGATAAACCTCATGGAATCTGGTGTGGTGCTCTTCTATTGGAACCTTTAGAGTAGCACACATATTTATTGTTAACATGGCACTAAGGCATAGTTGCATCTATACTCGAACTGGAGGTGTGGGTCCTTGGGTCAAATCATTCCACGTTTTAGAAAAAGTGCATTATTATGTGGCCATCTGACACAATACACAATGTTTTAAGAATGGATTTAAGGTGCATCGAAGAAGATGAGGTACCTCAAATCTGCATTTCAGGTACCTTGGGTCGCTACTAGAATGCTTCATATGAAACAAAATGCTCTACATCTATGGTAATGAGTAGCAGAGTGAAACACTATGCAACTTCCCCATTAACTTTGTGAATCCAAAAACGGAGTTTTAATGCATTCAGTTACACTATACTTGAACTGCAGGTGTGGATCCTTGGGTCAACGTTTGCTTATTGACTGACTGATGAAACACATTCTATTTTATTCCTGGAATTTCTATTTTTATTACAAATATTAGCATATTTTGCAACAAAAGCGTCAAAGTGGAAAAATCATAGGGGTGGGTTCATGTGGCAGAAATGGGAGTGAAACAGAAGTCAGCATGAATGGTCATTGCTGTTCAGTATCCATGTCACTGTTAGCAGTTTCATTATCAGTCTCACTTCCACCCTCAGGTATTTCATTGGTAACATCTGCAATGGAACTATTTTCAGGCGCTGAGCATGAGAGGCAGTTCACAACCCTCCTTTGTGAATGCAGAAATTGCCAGGGGTCTCTCTATACTGCCACCACATTTCTTCCAACTTCCAAGGAAGCTAACAAAGCTGACCCTGGAAGTACCTGGAACATTTAGCCAATAGTGTAGATGACCAATACATATAAAGTTGTTGATTTGGAGTGTTTGTGAAATCAAGAAAAAAGATTAAGTCATAATCCACCTTAAGTGTCTGAATGTCAGACACCAGTGAGCTCTGAAATTTCAGAAACATTTTTAGCTCTCCATATTATCAAAATGTGAGTTGCTCTACTTCTGAAATTTCAGATACAAACATTAATTTCATCTATATACATACCTGCACCACTCAAACCATCCAAAATCCAATCACCCTCACAAGAGAACAGCCA
The DNA here is from genome assembly GCA_963970385.1 of Theonella swinhoei. Taxonomy (NCBI): domain Eukaryota; kingdom Metazoa; phylum Porifera; class Demospongiae; order Tetractinellida; family Theonellidae; genus Theonella; species Theonella swinhoei. The sequence goes on along the minus strand of OZ019948.1, from coordinate 11,622,149 downwards.
CTTCATGACCGCTATCGGCTTCTGTTTATAGTTGAGGACTTTAACCAGGCCCATCGCGGAGGTTGAATGGATTCATCTTACAGGAGATAAAATTTCTAGAGCTTTGAGCTGGCTTGGCTCCACCACAGCTCACAAAAAGTACTCCATAAGTACTCTCTTCCAGATTATTCAAGGCAGCTCTAGATTCTAGAATACAATAGAATTGCAGGAGAGTGGTACACCTTATGCATGTATGTAGACACACATAGATAATGTGTAAAGTATGCCTACAACAAACCACCTACCATTAAGAGAGTCAGTTATGGCAATCACACATGATCGGACAACATCTCCCTCCCCAGTGAGAGCATGGGAAATTGATGAAATCCCTTCAAGGGTATTATAAAAGCATGGTATACATTTGCACACCCACATTGTAATTGATAGCATGTAGTGTGAGTGCTATTCTCTGAGCTTCAATGTTCATCCATGCCTGAAAAACAGATCATGAACATACACATTCAGAATTTCATATAGAGTGCACTACAGCAGTATGCTGTAGATTTTCAGGACATATTACCTCTGAATTCCATTCATCATTTGTTTTTCTATCAGGAAGGTCAAATATGAGAATCCTGGGAAACTAGGCAATTGGGCTCCAAGATCTTGCACCTGAACAGAGGTGAGAGCATTAACTAAAGCATTGACTGTGCCTCGCATTGACTAATACAAAACGACACACCTGTGTGAAAGCACTCTCCAATTTAGTTCCATCGGGTTCAAATATATCAGCATTCCAAAATATACCCTTTGCTCCAGTTGCAGAGTGTTCAATGAAAAATATATTGTCACTTTTGAAGGTAAATGATTCCATTGTACATATCCTACAATATGTACCTGACACGGTTAATGCATCAGTCTTCTTCAAGTGTCGGGAGAGGGCTCCATTATCAGCTCTCTCCACTATAGGCCAGTTGGAGTAACGGTCGACTATGACGAGGTAGGTGTGGCCCTGATAGAGGAAATAGTCTGCACATATGCATTGGAACGGGTATTCCGGTAGGGTGGGGAGTGTCGGTGGTAACGCTGCCTGGGATGGGGCCATTCTGTTGCAGTGTGGGCAATTTTCTCTTGTGGCCTGTATGTCGTTTGTGATTCCCTGCCAGAAGATTGATGCCTCTACCTTTGCTGTCATGGCCGATGTGCCTTGATGGGCAGCATTTAGGGCGGAGAGGCATGTAGGTCTCAATGAGGGTGGGATGACAATGTGGTCCTTGTATATGACAACGCCGACACTGCTGTACAGGTGTCCCCTGAACTGGTGGAATTCTCTGATTGGTGGGGGAAGTTGGTGTTTGACCTCAGGGAGTCCGTCTTCAACGGCAGAGAGTAGGAGGACCATATTTTCATCAGAGGATGTGGCAACTTGGACCTGTTCCCAATTGACGGTGTGTGGAGTGTAGAGAGGATATGAGTGATTCTTGAAGTTGGTTTTCCATTCGAATGGCGTGTAGTTGGTCGTCAGTACATAATTCAGCAATGAGATAGGTGGGGATTGGGGGAGGCGGGATGATGCCGCCATCCTGGATGTTGTGAACATCGTCGTGGAGAACCATTTTGGGGGACTGGGTGTCACCATTGGGGTGTCTTGACAGAGTATCAGGGGCCCTGTTCTCCACGCCTGGTATGTGGACCATTCTGAAACAGTACTGTAGTGTTTTCTCCTTGAGGTTCCTCAGTCTGGTGTTGCTAATGTTGTCCAGAGATCTGTCACCGAATATCTTTAGGAGTGGCTAGGTTCTTGCATCCCAGGACGAAGTGTCTCACTTTGTCCAGGGCATCTGAAACTGCCAGTGCTTCTCCTTCAATTGGGGCATATCTTGATTCGGCAGCATGTGTGAATCTGCTTCCAACTAGGGTGATCTTCCAGCCTTGTTTGCAGCAGAAGAGGTCATTGGAGGGGCAGGAGCAGTGCTTCTGGAATAACCAGTAACCAATGCCATGTTTTGACCAGTGTGTGGCCAGGCATGTGGGTTTGGTTTTGTTGAAGATTTTTACTCCGTTGTGGATTTCGTTGATGATGGTGTACTTCGACTGTTCAAATGCTTGATGAAATGTCTCGTCCCAGTGGAATGTGTTGCTTGGTTTCAGTAGTTCCCTGAAGGGTAGCATCGTGTCGGCCATGCTGAATGCATATGACACCTGGTTCACCAAGCCAAACTAGGATCTTTTAGGCTCTGTGGTGTAGGGCAGTCAGCGATGGCTCTGATGTACCTCTTGCATGGTCGTACAGTGTCGTTGGTGATTTCAAATCCTGCGAATTCAACTTATCTTGGGCAAAACAGAATTTCTCTGGGTTGAGGGTGATCCCATGTCTGCCACAAGTGTTCAGCCAGTGTGAGGCTTGGAAGAAGCTTTCCTCGATTGTGTGGGACCATAATACGGCGTCGTCCACACATTTGGTTTTGTTGGGAATGGATCAGGTGATTTCATCGTATCTTCTGGTGTATCCATTGCCTGAGGAAATGTAGCCTTGTGGGGCAGTGCAGTATCTGTAGCGACCCCAAGGGGTGATGAAGGTGGTGTAGTGTCGATCATTGGGGTGGAGGGGTACACTGTGGTAACCATTCCATGCATCGAGGACGAGGGACCGATCTTGCCTGGTGGAAAGGTGACTGGGTGTGATGTGCTTCTCTGGTGGCGTGGACGTTGAGGGGTTAAAAGTTGTATGCCTGGGTGTGCCATTCTGTTTGGCACAGATCACCATGCGATGGCACCATGTGACTGGTTCTCCAATTGGGACAGGTTCAAGAACCCCCAGTCTCACATCTCTATCCAGGCCAGCCTTGACAGCATCTTGCTAATGAAGGGGTACTGGTATGGGTGAATGATGCGCGACGGGAGTTGCGTTAGGATTGATCATCAGTCTCATTAGTGGTAGTGTTTGATGTTCGCAGGTGTTGAACGTGCTGGAGCCATAGTAATCCAGGAGGTATTGCTAAAGTTTCTCCCTGTTGGCTTCTGTTGCTGGGAATGGTAAGGAGGGGAGGGAGGATAGGCTACATTCTTCATGACAACCTCCAATTTTGGGGGGGGCTCAAGCTCCCCTGCCCCCCCCCCCAGGTTCCCTGCCTCTGTTTAGAGAGCACCTTTATACTCCTCAAATCTAATTTCTGTTATTTAGAGGTGAACAACCGCTGTTCTGGACTGCATGTATAGAGACTTACCCATCTTTATTTTCCAGCAATGGAGCAGCGCTTCTTGAATTCCAACTCTTCTGTTGTTTCAGCATCGACCCTGGAGTATGTATTTAGCATCCTTGATTGGCTTCAGCCATATATAGAAGAGATCCACCACCATTCCACACCACGTACTTTTATGTTCCGGAGGAACCAGCAGGGAAAAGCAGTAATGTTCTACAAGCATTGGTCACATGATGACTGGTCCCCTTCATCCAAGGAAGAATTAGTACTCCTTAAGGTATGTCAATTACATGTGACCAAAAATGAGTCTCATAGCTATGCAGAAAATTTTAAGTGAGTGTGAGTAAACAACTCAGCAATGATCAAATCATGCTCATGCACAGGACACAAACATACAAGTAAAAAGGACATACCTACCTACCTATATACGAAATCTTTCCACCTGTATGACTAGCTCTTGCTTCCCCGATACATGCGTGTTGTGCTCACAGTACAAAGTACTTTCCTACATGCCCCCTGCAATTGGTGTAATCACATGTTGTGCATGCATTCCAGTAATGTAGTGAATGTATGCTCTAGAGTTATTTGACCATGCATCTTCAGTAAATGCATTTCACGTACATGTGTATTTTGATTATGAACACATGATAAATGCAATATACAGTGTCGTGTAAACTTTTATTGGGTAAACTCTTACTAGTCCTGGTAACTTGCACACCTATAATCCATAATATTTCTTCTGTGTATCAGGGTATCCTCCAGGAATTCCATCACTAGTTGAGCCAAAGCTGGAAAAGATTGATCTTCCCCACCTGAAGAGAGATATTAAAAAGTTCAATGATGCAGGAGTGATTAGTAATGCAGATAATGGTTGGTGGGAAACGTTCCTGGGTTTATTTATGCAAAAATATGGTCAGACTCTTGATGAAACACCTCCTTGGCCTGTGGATGGCTTTGCAAGAGATATGGAGCTTCCACCCCCTCAACCAATACAGCTCTCATCAAAACTCCAAAACTTACATGATGCTAAGAAGAAAACACCTCCACAGGCAGGTTTTCACTTTATTGATGGCCCTGTATTGGCATGTATGTCTATATATGAAAGGTAAATTATTGGTGAAATTTCAGAACCCACATTTGCCGCTTTTATTAATAGTGTATCCACAAGCACTTTATGGCAATAATTTTCTATTTTAAAACTGGGTGAAAATTATTGTACTGGTTACTAAACATTTTTATAGGTTCTGAAATTTCAGAACCAATTGATGAGGTGACCATTTCTTATTTCAATTTGTATTGATATGCACATTGAGGTAGGCAAGAAGATACTGGAAGAGGCAAAACAAGAAGAAATGCACTCATCAGTCTCCACCACCTCAAGATGTGTTGCAAGAAGAGCAAAGCCAAGCAACTCCAGAAATCTGGCCTGGAAGTTTTGTTGTATTAAGACTATGATGATGAGGTTCCTCCTCAGTTGGCAAAAGTTGTTAGTGTATCAGATATGGATGTTACTGGCTGATTTAGAGATGTGTGGACAGAATGGAGGTGAAGGGTGAGGTTGTGAGGGAAACCTATCCTCGAAATGCAATCATAAGAGGCTCAATCACATTGTCACCCTACAACTGCTGGCCAGCAGCACTTGTTAAGAAGTTTACAAAGACATTGAATTCATTTGACTCGAATTGAAAGTTTTTCTGTTACTAATTTTAATAACGGCGTGAGAGATTATTTATCTTAGAAAAAGATGCAAAATAGAAATTCCTAGAATAAAATTGATTGTTTGAAAAGTGCATGTGGTTATCAGACACAATACTCCATGCTTTAGAGTGGACATAAGCACATTGAAAAAAATGAGGTACCTCAAGTCCGTTTTCTAAGTGCTTTGGGTCCTTAATTGAATGCTTTATATGAAACCAATTGCTCTACATGCATAGGTGGCGGAACAGGGGGGGGGCACTGGGGGCACGTGCCCCCACAAAAATATTGACGTATGCTCCGTGCCCCCAAAAACGCATGCGTGCAAGTGGAGCCACGCCCAGTTCCCGCTACAAAGCACGTGGGGCATGTATAGCGTGATCATCAAGAGACAACATGGCATTGCTGCTTTCTTCTCAAAACCTACCAAATGAACTGTAAGTGAGCATACATCCCCTACAAGCTCTTCAACTGATTGTTCGGATTTGATCTGACGCAAACAACCTTGAAGGTGATATCACCGACTCGGACTTAGATTCAGATGTAGGCAACGATCACATTGAGGCTCCATCGATGTCAGGGTCACAGTAAGTACTGTGTGTGTATATGTGAAGTAGTCAGTTGACTAGCATGTGTTGTGACCTAACAGGCTACTGTTTGGGGTGTACGTAGCTGTTGTAGTATAGACGCCTTATGGGCTTAGTATAAGTTATAGCACCTCTGGGAGTGCTTATAAACCACAACATCCCGACCAGGGGTGCTATAATTCATTTATAGCCGGTTGCTAGGTGGTTCTTGACGTCATGATGCCATATATGGCATGGTTTGCGTAAGCTTGCTCCAGTTTGAACAGCGGCTAGCTAAACCTGTGTACTAGAGAAGCGGAAGACCACAGGAATAGAGTCGTGGACCGAGTCAGCTTTTAGCGACGAGGTGGACAAAGGGCCGCGTTAGTCCCCCCATAGTTTTGGAAAAAGACAAAGGAGCTGCTAAGGCTCCCGCTCCCCTGAAGTTCTACCTGCGAATTATGGAACACCTTGTAAAGGCTCAAACCTCTTACCGCTTTCAATGCTCTGCATACGCTTAGGAGTGCACCTACTAGCCATCACTCAAACTCGAAAACAAGCTAGCTGAATAGAACTGCGCAAACTTTGCAGTAGACCTGCTCCGCGTCAATCTGAAACTTCTGTTTTCATTGAACACATTGAATATGACATCATGACTCAGTGAATATTACTGGGCCTATATTACATATTGACACCTTCACACTAGATATTGACACCTTCACCCCAGATATTGTCACCTTCACACCAGATATTGTCACTCTCACACTTCCTGGAGGGCTGTAGTTGATTTATTCTACTACAGTAATGTTAGCAACCACCTACCAACGGGCTATAATATGTAATACCTCTTTCTTATACAGGGCTAGAAAGGATCTCTTATGCACCAGTGAGTGTTGTAAAAGTATGATTGAACTCTCCATCCCTCATCAGCCCTTGGACAAGGCAACACTTAAGTGGTACACAACAGCAAATAGGGAAAAAAATGCGCTACTTCAACCCTAAGTGGTACAAAGACTTATCTTGGATTCATTTTTGTGTCACACGGAACAAAGTATTTTGTTGTTGCTGTGTTAAAGTCTATACGAATGGCCTACTGACAGGGACAAAAAAGTACGACAATGCATTTATATTGGATGGATTTAGCAACTAGAAGAAAGCAAGAGAGAGACTTGAATGGCATCAGGTTAGTGAGTGCCATGGTAAGAAACTAAGCATGTTACAGGGTCCAAGTGTGATTTAGCAGCTTAGCTCGCAGGCCACTGAAACACAATCACGGGTATGCTCTTAAAACTGCTATAAATTCTTACTAAGGCAGGGCATTGCTATTCGTGGTCATAAGGAAGTAGATGGCAATCTAATTCGAAATTACGTAGTAGTGATGCTCCTGGCCTAAAGAGATGGCTAGACAACCGTCAGTATCTCTCACATGACATTGTAAATGAAATGATAACCTTGAAGGGGAACACTCTTCTTTGTAAGCTGCTTGCAAGAATACAAGAAGCTCAATGGTTTTCAATTATAGCTGATTAGACAAGGGATATTTCCAACCATGAACAGCTATCTATTTGCATTCGGTGGGTTAATAATGCTTCTGATGCCCAAGAAGACCTTATTGGGATGACACGTACCATCCACAACATCTGGCACCCTATCTTTTGCCATTAAGGATGTCTTAATACGCTGTATCCTACCTCTGAACAGCTGCCGTTGGCAAGCATATGACGGGGCAGCTAACATGATGGGACTTTGACCACTATGTCCAACGAGGTGGACAGTCCGCACTGGCTCTATTGATGCAGTATTGAGAAGTTATGCTGCTGTCTTGCAAGCACTTCAGGAAATTAGTGAGTCACATGATGACTATGGCCAAAGAGCAAATGGAGTTATGGCACAGCTACATAGGTTTGACACATACTTTGGACTGGAACTGTCATATCACACAGTACGGTAGTACTGTGTATATAGGGACTGCTATGGTCTATCCCCATTGAAAACCATTTTGTTCATTTTCACAAAATTGGTTGATCCGTGATGTTAAATCTCAATAAGTGCTTTTCACCATGTTCTTCATCTTATTATTCTTCATATTATTATTACTAGTGCACAACCGACGTACAAAGTAGGCTGTATCTAGTTTTATAAAGTTCATATGTGTATATAGTAGTCACATATTAGACAATTTACTATGGCTATTTGTGCTGCAGACATATCTACGAGGAATTGAAACTGGAAAGAATAAAATTTCCTACATATATGGTACACTTCTTAAGTGGGAATGCACACTACATAATATGTCACCAATAGCTACATGGTTCAGAATTTTTAATCCTCGGTGCGCATGCGCAGGAGGGTTACAGTAGTTAGGTCTGGGTGTGTCTGTCTGTCTGTCTGTCTGTTAAGTCACATGTCATCTCTGGAGCATCTGTTCATCCTGAAAACAAAAGTTATGGCGTCATTTGCTTACCCGTGACATCCTACAAGAGTACTGCAGCAACATTCCACGCACTTTTTCGACAGCATAGCCTTCTAAGGGTCCTAAAAAGGCTTAACAATAGGCTAAACACCACCTGGAATACGACTGGATGTAAGGGGGCAAGCTTCTTTCTCTTTAGTCTCCGTCTTTCCTCTATAGTCTTCTGTATACTTTCCGTTACACGTAATCAGAGTGTGTTTTAATAGTGTGTGCGTTTTCAAGGATTCTAGCGCGTGCGCTTTCAAGGATTTACGCATGCCCGTATGAGAGGTTCTGCACTTTAGTGCATTCATTAAACATGCACTGTGTTTTAAGCTCTCTTAGACTTATACAGGACTGCTTAAGTAAGATGTATACTGTTACTACAGTAACTTAGTGAGCTTGAGTTTTCTCAAGTGGTCCTTCATTTTGAATCTTTGTGTTCTTAGGTTTCTGTTGGTTATCTCAATTTTCTTCTTCAGTTCAAATCATATAGCAAATGCTTTTGAGTTCTCTTGCTTCAAATGCAGGCAAAGGAAAGGATGATGTCATGCAACAGGCACTTGTTGCGTAGGCAAGCTTAGCATAGGCTCTCTCTAAAACAGACTACTACCAAGGCCTTGCAACAATTGGGAAACACATGCAGCAGTCAAACACATTCATTTTCCATTTTCCAGCGTCATGACTGTATGAGTGGGTTTGCTCTGGCTTAAGCTTATTGTATGCTATCCATCACAAGTGAGAGAGAGAATAATAACAGAATAGTTTGAAGCTTTCCTAACTAAACACACTAAATATATTACATGTACTGTGGTGAGCTCGCCAAAAAATAGACCATTCTAATCCTACTATTTGCTCCTGTCAAGACTAAAGGGTAACCACTGTACATAGACGAAGCCTTACATGTCATATATTGCTTTCATGCTTAAAATAACAGTAGTAGATGGTAATCGCAACTGCCAGCCCACGCTTGTCACACTAATTCAATTGCTACCCCACCACTTACACTAGACAACAACAGGGATCACTACTGTGCTGGTCTAGTGAGTCACTGGGCAGGTGTCGCGCGGGGAACCTGCTAACGAATTAAGAGAAACGAATGAAAACACACCCAACATTAGCTTTTCACTTACTGCATGTTAAACAAGCCAGAGACGTGGTGAGCTGCTGTCTAGGCAAGCGACTGGGGCAAGCGACTGGGCCCGACGACAGCTTCGCGAGCCGAGCTGAGAACATGTCGTTGGAAAAGAGATGGAATAAAAACACACCAAAACACTATACAGTTTCATGGCACTTACTGCCAATAAGACGGCGAATGTGTAAAAACAGCCAGTCGATGTGAATATATATGGCCGGATGACAGTTTGCGGGCTGGGACGAGAACCTGCAAACGGAAAAAAGAGAAACGAGATGAAAAATGTGTCAAACGCGCTGCTTAAGCTTACTGTCAAAGAGACGTGGCGAGCGCCGTTAAAGGGCCGATCGAGGGGGCGGTGGAGGTGAGTAGGCCAGATGACGGTTTAGCGCGCCGACCCAAAACCTGCCAAAGGAAAATAAGAGAAACAGGAACACCAAACACTAGCTGTTCTGTGCCGCTTACTGTCAATAAGAACTCCAGCAGCGGCAACGCTGTCAAAAGAAGTCGGTTGGCTTTTGCGGGCTGAGCCGAGAACCTGTCGAAGGAAAACAAAATGAAAATACCCAACACTAGCTGTTCCATACCACTTACTGTCAACAAGACCGCGACGGAAGTGGCTAGCGCCAGTTGAGGAGAACACGAAAGGACAAGGAAGAACACACTGAACTCACTGACCCTGAAAATCTGATGCGCGTGCCCGGGAAGCACCTCTTATAGCTAGGACGCGGCGCAACGTCACGGCAGATGAGGTACACTTTAGTAAATGGGGAAAGTAATGAACTAGAATTCGAGTAAAAGATTTGCTGCTTATTTTCTTGATATGACAGTGCAGCAAAAAATTAGCTATCCTCTCAAGCTATCCTTGTATTTCTAGCATGACGAGGGCCGGAGAAATCAGCAGTAAATCCCATTTTATGTCTCTAAAAAAAACAAACCAGGCTTGCATATTATACAGAGGGGAGCGGCGTAAACGGAAGAGAGGTGGAGAAATCCGAAAGAATGCGGACAATACGGTGACTTTTAGCCAAACAAAAACGGCTCTCAACTGCCAGAAACGCAGTGTCACTTAGGATTTGGCCTATGCGAGGTGATAAGACGCGCATATGCATCGATCTGTGCCTTCATATTTGCCAAGAACTGCCCATGGAGACTGTATGCGAAAAAGTGTTTTTTAATACTTTGTATGTAATTATTCAAGAAGCATAACTCAATAAACATAAAATCAATGAATCTTTGCATGTGGAAATGTATCAATACGTACTGGGGAATAGAGGTATAATTTTTTGTTAACCCTTGTAGTTCAGGTACTACTGATTGTTATCTCTCCCAGCAATGTATTATGAATGAGGATAACTAAACTCAGCAACCATGGTAACCATCAACCTGAAAGTTAGCATATGTAGAGCTAGTAGCAACATGACAAAAGCATATGTTATTAACCCTTGTGATTCTTGTAATAATGATGTTAACACTCCTCACAATGCAACACATGTACATCCGATGATGTAATTTGTACGTGCATAGTACTTAGCCTGCGTCATACAATAAAATGATTACGTAATGAGAAGACTCATTAATGATGTCATTTACACTTTTCGCACATGTGCAAAAGCTTAGCAACTAGCGCATAACAACTAGGCGCGGAGGAAACTGAGAACGTGTACAATTTGCACTATAGCAACTACCACTTAGTAACATAAGCAAAACAGAGATGAGTTGATGATTCTTGTGCCACTCACCGCCAGAACACGCGTACAGTGTGTTGGCTCTGCCTCTACCTCAGTAAGCTTATATACAATCTGCTGGAGAAACGGCATGCACGACAGTATGCGTCAAAAAAAGTCAACAAAAGTACGGTAAAGGTAACGGTATTACTGTTCCAGTACCGTTCATTTACTCTCCGCGTACTGTTCAGTTACCCTTCAAGTACCGTTCCGATACTTTCACGTACTGTTCAAATAGTCGTAAAGTACCGCTAAAGTACTCCAAAAGTACCGTTCAAATACTCTGAAGGACCGCCCTTGGTTCTGCGGAAATGTGACGCATGTATTATTGACTAGTCATGAAATAACAATTTACTACATTCTTCCCTTCTAAGCTAACACATACTAATTACAGAAATAACAAACAACAACAAAAAATGTATGCATACATGCACAATAAACATAATATACAACAACCCAGAATAATTAACTTGGTTCGAAGTCCCAGCTTCAAACCACTCATGGGGTTTCCTGTTTCGACGTGGATATCGGACAATAGTCTCAGTGGTCGGTGTCGATACAGTCCGTTCGGTGGGTTGCTGTGGCAGTGTGGCCCCATTACCTTGGGAAGGTACTTGAGACTCCACAATGGTCTCTGCACTGGTATCTGCTGTTGAGGGAGAGCACACCAGAACACAATTGTCAAATGTCACTGGAGAAAATTCAGTAACGTCATCATCAACCACTCTCGGTCTCAGATGATCTATGTGGCATTTCTTGTCTCTCCCATCCTCCAGCTGCCCTTTCCGCGAGGCCATTAGATGCCGGATGGTATGGCGCAGAGGTAGTATGTCTAATGCCATTGTTCTTCAAGAAAGTCTCAAATTCTTGGCTTATGAACCCAGTACCGTTGTCAGTAACAACTGACTCAGGCAGACCGAACTTTGCAAAAAGTGTTCTTAGTTCCTCAATGATAGCAGAGGAGGAGGTAGAGGGTGTACAAACTGCCTCGACCCACTTAGAGTGAGCATCAATAGCTATCAGAATGTTCTTCCCTTCAAAAGGGCCTGCAAAATCTAAGTGGATTCGTGCCCATGGTCTGGTGGGCCACTTCCAGGGGTTAAGTGGTGCAACTGGTGGGACAGACTGAGCTTCCTGACAACCATGACACAAACGCACAGACTTCTCAATATCGGCATTTATGCCGGGCCACCACACATACATCCTAGAGAGAGACTTCATACGAACAATACCTGGATGGCCTTCATGTAGCTCTTGGAGTACTGTCTGTCTCCCTGGAGGTGGAACGATAACTCTTGAACCCCATAGAATACACCCCTGGAATGCAGAGAATTCCAATCGTCTTGATGAATACGGTTCAAGTTCTGAATCCCCTTCACTTGGCCAGCCCTGCGGCACATATTGAAGAACTTTCGACAACTTCGGGTCACGAGTCGTCCATGTTCTGATATCATTTGCAGTCACTGGTGAGTCATCCAGATGCTCAGATAGAAGAACAAGCTCCGGTTCAGTAACAGTCCTGGCTGGTTCCTCCAGTAGTGGCAACTGGCTCAGAGCATCTGCATTTGCATGAACTGTGGTGTTTCGGAACACCAGTGTATATTCGTAACTTGAGAGGAACAGTGACCGCCGCTTAATTCTTGAAGAGGCTTGTGGTGAAATAGCACGATCTTCCTTGAGGAGACCTAGGAGGGGTTTATGGTCGGTTACAAGTTTGAAATGACGGCCGGAGAGGTAATTGTGAAATCGCTTGATTCCGAAAATACAAGATAGCCCTTCCTGTGAATAGTTACGTTCTGACGAATTAAGTGTGCGGGAAGCGTAAGCGATCGGTCGCTCAGAGCCATCTGTCATCTTGTGAGACAATACCGCTCCCACACCGTAGTTTGATGCGTCACAGGCCAGAGTTAGCTCCAATGAAGAATCAAAATGAGTGAGACAGTTAGATGAGGTCAGGAGCTCCTTAGAGGCAGAAAACGCCTTGGCCTGCTCTGCCCCCCATACCCACGAGGTGTTTTTCTTAAGAAGACAAGTAAATAATAATTTAGGAAATTTGAAGTGTAATATAGGAATTGCATAAAAATGAACAGAGACAAGATTGGGACACAGACATGCTATGTACATCAACATACCTTTTAGTACATTGATGTATATAGCATGTCTGTGTCCCAATCTTGTCTCTGTTCATTTTTATGCAATTCCTATATTACACTTCAAATTTCATAAATTTTTATTTACTTGTCTCTTGTCATTTTTTTACTATTGTAAGCAATAATATTTTCTCCCTAGCATGTGCTCTCCATGTCCATAAACATCTGACCAAGTATTGAGCTACTCCATAAATGCGTGATTAGTACTGAGGGCGTGGTTTGGTTGCAAGCAACAGCTGCGTACACCTTTGGTCTATAAGCAAACCTGCTAGCAACGTACTATCAGTAACCAGCGCTTAAGCTTGGTGGTACATGTATATAGTATCGTGGTAGAATAGCGTGCCGTTTCTCTAGCAGACGGTATATACTGAAGCATAGATACTATATGGTATCTATGATATAAGGTTACCGAGGTACATACGTAGAGGCAGAGCCAACACACTGTACGCGTGTGCAGTGTTCTGACAGTGAGAGTAGCACAAGAATCGTCAACACATCTGTTTTGCTAAGTGCTAGTTGCTATACAAATCGTCAACACGTTCTCTATCAGCCAGTTCACTCCGTGCCTAGTTGTTACGCGCTAGTTGCTAAGCTTTTGCGCATGCGCGGCTGGTGTAATGACGTCATTAATGAGTCTTGTCAAATTACGTAATGGTTTTATTGTATGATGCAAGCTAACTATATACGTAAAACGTATGTACTATGCACGTACATTCAAAATGAATTACATAATCGCTATAATAATATGTACATGTATGGCATTGAGAGGAGTGTTAACATCATTATTACAAGAATCACAAGGGTTAATAACATATGCTTTTGTCATGTTGCTATTAGCGATGATATCTCTACACATGCTAACTTTCAGGTTGGTGGTTACCATGGTTGCTGAGTTTTGCTCATTAGTTTTCTCCATTCATAATACATTGCTGGGAGAGATAACGATCAGTAGTACATGAACTACAAGTGTTAACGAAAAAATTATACCTCTATTCCCCAGTACGTATTGATACATTTCCACATGCAAAGATTCAATTCCATTGATTTTATGGTTATTGAGTTACGCTTCTTCAAGAAGAATAAGAAGATGAAGAACATGGCAAAAATGTGAAAAGCACTTTTTGATATATTACACTTATCTTACATCACAGATCAACTATTTTTTGTTTCCTGGTTATTTTTCACCTATTCTTCACCTTGATATCATTAAAAGTGAAATCAACTTCAAATTGAAAGTGAAAATAAACAAAATGCTTATATATGGTTTTCAATGGGGATAGATCCCTATATACACAGTACTACCGTACTGTGTGATAATAAAGTGGGTGAAGAGTTGATGTGAGGTTTGGCAAAAACTTGCTATAGTATGAGAGAATGCCAAGGTACGACTTGAGCTCAGCAACAGATTTTGGAATTGGGGCATCTTTGATAGCTCAAACTCAATCTTCTAGAGGGTGGAGCCCTTTGTCAATTTTGTGTCCCAGGTAGGTGACTGAAGGCCTCATAAAAGCACATTTGCTCTGCTTCACACGCAACCCTGCATGATCCAATCGACTTAGCACCTCGTCGAGTGTCCTGAGGTGTGCATCCTCGGTGCTGCCAGTAATGAGGATGTCATCCAGATACACAACTACTCCCTCGATGCCCCGTAACAAACTCTCGATCACACGCTGAAAAATTCCAGGGGCTGAAGAGATCCCAAAGGGTAGCCGTGTATACTGAAACAACCCACGATGGGTGTTTATCACCACAAATTTCCTGGACTCTTCATCCAAGGGCAATTGCTAGTAAGGACAACTGAGGTCGAGTTTAGAAAAGTACTTCCCCTTGCTCAGTCTCACAAATAGGTCCTCGACTTTAGGAATAGGATACTTGTCCAGCTTAGATACCGGATTCACGGTTACACTGAAGTCACCACAGATACGCACGCTAGCTCTGTCTTGTTTGAGAACTGGTACAATTGGAGCCGCACACTCCGCAATCTCCACTGGTCCCTTCTTCCTGGAGACGCTGCAACTCCTTGTCCACCTTATCTCGAATTGCATAAGGGACAGACCTTGCTCGGTGGAATCTTGGTATAGCATCTGGGTCAACATGGATCTTGGCCTTATAGCCCTTCAGAGTACCAAGGCCTTTCTGGAAGATGCTGGATATCTGGCTAATACAGCTTGCAGTGAGGCAGTGTGAATCTGTTTCCAATTCAATTGAATTTGACTCAACCAATCTCTCCCCATAAGGGATGGTCCAGAGCCTTCCACAATCAGTAGAGGCATCTCTGCAGACTGCCCATTGTACTCAACATTTACACTGCAACAACCCACAACAGGAATTGATTGCTTTGAGTAGGTCTGGAGGCGGACTTTACTAGGGCGTAGGTCCCTCCCAGGCCACAGCCCTCTAAAAGTGGTTTCAGACATCAGAGACATGGATGCACCTGTATCCACCTCCATGTTAACAAGGCACTCATCCAGTTTCACCTGAATCCGAATAGGAGGTGAGTGAGCCACACCACATGACCTTACATGATGAAAAGGAGAGTCCTTGGAGTCCTGCTCATCCTCTTCATCATCCACATGACCAACTGTCCGAGATTTCGAATTGCTAGTCTTAGGAGTTGTCTTGCGTTTACCCCGGCAAGCCCGCCGCATGTGGCCTTTCTTGCCACAACGACACAACATGCTTGTCCACATGGCACTTATTGGCGGTGTGTCCCTTGTTCCCGCAGCGGTAGCAGGTAAGTGCTTCCATGTTATCAGCACCCGAAACAGGTGTATCTGCACTCGTCCTGTGCACCTGACGTGGAAGTTTGTCACTCGCTTGACTGTCCTTCTTCCCCTTTAATTCCTTCATACTTTGCTCTGCCGTCTCCATTGCCATCGCGATCTCCACAGCCTTTGCGTAGTCCAGCGTAGACTCTCCAAGGAGCCATTTCTGGATAACATCATCATTAATCCCACAAACTATCCGATCTCGTAGCATAACTTCCAGGGCATCTCCAAAGTTACAGAATTCTGCTAATGACCGTAGCTCCAAAATAAACGTCGTGACAGACTCACCGGCCCTCCTACAACGGCTGTGAAATTTAAATCGTTCAACTATTTCAGACGGAGCCGGCTTGTAGTGCTTGGATAACACGTCCACTGCTCCCCAAAGGTCTTTTCTCCCGGCTTGACAGGAGACAGCAGATTCCTCAGCGTCTTGAACGTGGCTGAGCCGACCACGGCGAGAAACACTGCTCGCTTCTTCGTGGCGTCCTCGATACCGTTAGCGACAAAATAGAACTCCAAACGCTCGACGTACTCTTGCCAGTCGTCTTTATTAGCATCGAACTCCTCGATTCGGCCCAGTGTCGACATCCCAATTCTCGTCACCAATATGTCGTATACCAGTAGATAGACTACGAAAAGATCATATGCGAAAACATCTACAACATCTGCTCAATGCACACAAACTCGTACTTAAGTAGTGATACAAAATGGAAATGTGACGTCACAATGCATGTATTATTGACTAGTCATGAAATAACAATTTACTACAAGCGTGTGGAACTGCACGAAAACACAGGCGGGGCATCCCTAAGGACATCACTGGCACTCCTTTAAAGAAGGGAGAAGTAGTCAGCATGCAAGAAGATGGTGTTCTGGATCTAAAATGACATGACAAGCGTGACGTGTTGATGCTTAGTACCTACCACGATAGCAGTATGGTAGAAAAATCCAGGAGGTGGAAAGGTGCAGGAGTCAAAACAATCCAGAAACCCAAAGTTGTTGAGGACTACAACCAATACATGGGTGGAGTAAATCTGAGTAAGAGCATTATATTTTACAGTGATGTACATGCATGATTTTCATATGCACATTTGCCACAGGTGATCAGATGGTGCTCTACTATGGGTTTGCACATAGGTCCAAAAAATGGTGGAAGAGGGTGTTCTTTCATATGCTGGACCTCTCGGTGGTGAATGCCTACATATTATACAGGGCAAATGACAAGAACAACAAAATGCATCAATTAGAGTTTCACCAAGCTGTTGCTAGAAGCTTACTTGAGGGCTTCACCAGGAAACAAGGCCATCACACACCTCGAACACCAGAACTTCCTCTTCGGCTGACTGAGACACGCCCATTTCTTGAGCCTATTCCAGGTGGTACAAGACCAGACTGTAGAGTCTGCAGTAACAGACAAGTAGGGGAACATCACCAGACAGGGTATCGATGCAAGGGATGTAAAACCCCTCTGTGCCCATACCCTTGCATGGAAAGATATCATACACTGAAGGACTACAAGATCAAATATTGACCTACAATATTATCATGTAACCACCACTGCTTTATCATATCAAAATCATCCTCCTTTGAGTTCATTTATGCTGGAAAGCTCTCGTGGGCTCTTCCTGGAGTGGGTTATCTTATTGATAGTTCGTAGATAGGTTGTCTTTACTATATTAATGATTATTGAATGAGTTATTTTAGAATAAATGTTAGTACTGAAGTAATGAAGGCTAAAATGTAATATGTAATTAGATGAGTGTTAAAAGTGAAGTTGTGAGTTGTATTGTTCATGTGGTGTGTAATAATAATCAATGATTATAGGATGTTTAATTGAGTAAAGGGATGTGGAGTTGACAAATGTGTAACAAGTTATTTCAAAACAAAAGAAGACTTAGGATGCTTAACAGATTGAATAGCTCCATCTCTTTGTTGCATTATAAACGGCTTGGCTTTAATGAGTGCTACTGCCGTTAACATATCTTCTGTTATCTCACTTATGCTGAGAAGAATTGAACAAAATGCACGTAATTCAAATATCTCTTCAATTGTACTTTTGACAGTCATTTTAGTTGCAAGACAAAAATTGTAACCTATTTTGTGCATCGTCCTAGTTTTTCATTCAACGCTGTCATAGAAAAATTTCACAAAGACAGTCGAATTGGTCCAGTATTTGTATGCACAGTATGTCATCGTTTGATGTATAAAGAAGGTGTTGTGAATGTTCGTGTAGCTAAATATAAGAAAGCATCATGTGATACTGCTTTAGTGAATGGAAAAATGCCAACACAAGCAAAAGCAAATGGATTGAAATTAGATCCAGTACCAACAGAGCTATCAGATTTAAATTGTCTTGAGTTAAGACGTATTCCATTTATGGAAATGGTAGCATTATCTCGTGGACAGCAACGGTCAATACATGGACCCGCAGTAAATATACCTTCCAATCTTACTGCAATTTGTCATCTCCTTCCCAGATTGCTTATTGAAACTCAACTACTACCAATGAAACTCAAAAGAAAACGTATCCATAAAGGTCATTACATGTATCAGTATGTTTCTTCAAAGAAACTTATGAATGCACTTAGATGGTTAAAATTTATAATTCAATTTACTCAAAACACAGTTTTCAATGAAGAATGGTCAAAACAATCTTTATTTGATGCTTTAACAAACAAATAATTTGAAAGTAATAGTTCTTCAAATGATATGTCTTCAAGATTGTGTTCTACTTCATTTTGTGATCAAGTTGCTATTTCCTCTGACAGAGTAAGTGCATTAGATGCAAGAATTATTCAAGGTTATCGCATGCTTACAGTATTAGCTTCTCAAAGGGGATTTTCTATTCAAGATGTTCCAGCTATGGAGACTGTCTCTTTTCGGCAATTTCCTTGAAATTAGAATCAGTTGGCATTCAACCAACAGAAAGTAAAGAACTTCGACAGGAATTAGTTAAATATATGGAGCAAAATCCTACAATTAATGAGGATCTATATTACAGAGATTTTCTTTCAGAATTACAATCTAACGACAATATCACACAGTACGGTAGTACTGTGTATATAGGGATTGCTATGGTCTATCCCCATTGAAAACCATATATAAGGATATTCTTCATTTTCACTTTCAATTTGAGGTTGATTTCACTTTTAATGATATCAAGGTAAAAAATGTGTGAAATTGGATGTGTTGTGATGTAAAATGTGTGTAATAACTTAAAAAGTGCTTTTCACATTTTTGCCATGTTCCATCATCTTCTTCTTATTATTATTATTCTTGAAGAAGCGTAACTCAATAACCATAAAATCAATGAAATTGAATCTTTGTTTGCATGTGGAAATGTATCAATACGTACTGGGGAATAGAGGTATAATTTTCTTGTAGTTCATAGATCGTTCTCTCCCAGCAATGTATTATGAATGAGGATAACTAATGAGCAAAACTCAGCAACCATGGTAACCATCAACCTGAAAGTTAGCATGTGTAGAGATATCATCGCTAATAGCAACATGAAAAAAGCATATGTTATTAACCCTTGTGATTCTTGTAATAATGATGTTAACACTCCTCTCAATGCAATACATGTACATATATATAGCGATTACGTAATTCATTTTGAATGTAGGTGCATAGTACATACTTACGTTTTACGTATATAGTTAGCTTGCGTCATACAATAAATCGATTACGTCATGAAACAAGATTCATTAATGACGTCATTTACACCAGCCGCGCATGCGCAAAAGCTTAGCAACTAGCGCGTAACAACTAGGCACGGAGTGAACTGGCTGATAGAGAACGTGTTGATGATTTGTATAGCAACTAGCACTTAGTACTACATAAGCAAAACAGAGATGTGTTGACGATTCTTGTGCTACTCTCACCGTCAGAACACTGCACACGCGTACAGTGTGTTGGCTCTGCCTCTACGTCGGTAAGCTTATATCATAGATACCGTATAGTGCCTATGCTTATATACCGTCTGCTGGAGAAACGGCACGCTATTCTACCACGATACTATATACCACCAAGACAAAGCGCTGGTGACTGATAGTACGTTGCTAGCAGGTTTGCTTATAGTTCTGTAGTTACCAAAGTGTATGCAGCTGCTGCTTGCAACCAAACCGCGCCCCTCAGTACTAATCACGCATTTATACAGTAGCTCAATACTTGGTCAGATGTTTATGGATATGGAGAGCACATGCTAGGGAGAATTATTGCTTACAATAGTAAAAAAAATGACAAGAGACAAGTAAATAAAAAATTTATGAAATTTGAAGTGTAATATAGGAATTGCATAAAAATGAACAGAGACAAGATTGGGACACAGACATGCTATATACATCAATGTACTAAAAGGTATGTTGATGTACATAGTATGTCTGTGTCCCAATCTTGTCTCTGTTCATTTTTATGCAATTCCTATATTACACTTCAAATTTCATAAATTTTTTATTTACTTGTCGTAAGTGCTGATACTGATGTCCCAAATGATGAAGACAATCAAATTTCATTAATAGAAGATCCTCATACTCAAGCTAAAATTGGATGGATTAAATATCTACAGAGATTACAAGAAGGTGCATGGGGAGACCATCTTGCAGTACAAGTATTAGCAAGTATGCTGAATGTGAATATCAAGATTATTTCTACTCTTAATCCAGACATGTCATTGGTAAAACCATTAAATTGTACTAGTATTTGCAACATTTACTTAGGACTGATAGATCAATTCCATTATGTTGCTTTAGTAAAAAAATCAAGTATGAATGCAGAAAACAACAAACATGACATTTTAAATACAGAAGATGATGATCTTGAAGAAAAAGAGAGAAAACAGAAGAAGCAGCATTTGAACATGAATACCAAATTAAAGGTGCACTATTTGAAACAACTTTAACACCAGAAAACCCAGAATTGGCAGAAAAGATTTACTCTGTTGCTCCAGGAGAAGGACAGAAACCTAAACTGATATATATATGAAATGTGCAATCCAGATAAATATCCATTTGGACAAGGGGGAATACATATGCAGCGATTAAAAGAAATCACACAACGTAAATACTTCAATCAAAGAATTCTTTCTGTTGATGGAAGATTTGCAAGAGATGTTGAATATCTTTTTGCTGCACAGTATGCTGTTGAAGCTAAACAAATAATGGATGATGCTAACAACATTTTTCGGCAACATCCTGGAAGACAAAATAGTGGACAGGCAATTAACTCTTTGGGGTCGAGAACAATTGTCGTCAATTGCATTATTAACACCTAAGCAGATTGACCCGTGTTGTGTAGAGCTACAGCTTTCTCCACTTACCTCCTAGGAATGTCGTGCATTTCTAACTGCTGCTTTTTTGTCAATATTACTTCACTGACGACGTATAAGTAGGTTATGAACTTTGCCAAGTGATAGCCCTAACAAACCAGACTTCTGTTTATAATAGGGAGCTACGTTGTCCCGAAGAAAGATTCTAAGAAAGCTTCATGACAGCTTTTTACCCTTGTATAGAGGCTGCTCTTTGTGTCTCCAGAACAGAAGCAAAGGTACAGTAAGCACTTACTATTTGTTTGGGTGTCGCTATATGAACCGGTAAAAAGCAGTTGCATGCGTACCTTTCATAAAGAAGACACAAGGTATACTGCCAAGCCTCTGCCTACTGTAGTTCATAAGTAAGACTCTAGGGACCATTAGCAGGTTACATAATCGTTTACCTGAGACTGAAAGTCAGTCATTTAGCTAAGGAATGCTACGGAAATTCATTTGCATTGAAAGCGTACAATTGCGTCATACGCAGAAGTGTGCGTAATAAATTAACTTAGGCCCCAAAGAGTTAATGCAGGCTGCAGGCTTCCTTAAAAACACAGAAAAGGTAGAGGAATTGGTCCGTACAGACTATGCATGAAAAATGTGAGAGGTTCACCAGCATACTTACAAAGAACATTTTAGCAATGATATGTCAATATGTTGGTTTCTTACTCTTTCAGCTGCCGACATGAACCTCAGCATATAAAGTTTGGGGGCCAAAAACTCATAATGTGGTTGTTAAACATCTACAACTCAATTGTAGAGCTAGAGGATATTCCTCATTCTATGAAAAAGGAACTAACTGTCCTGTTTACAAAGCAGGTGGCAAAGACCCTCTGGAAGCTGATAGTTATCGTGGCATTACTCTGACATCTGTTTGGGCAAAGCTATTGGAGTCTCCTATTGTGCAGCGATTGGTTCCACTTATGGATGATCTTTGTCTATCACATGTCAACCAGACTGGGTATCGCAGAGGGAACTATGCTGGCCTTATTATATGAGATCACTAGGCCATTCATTGGTACATGTCAATTCTGTGGTTTGATCTATTTCATCATCTGATGGAAGACCATAGAGACAAACAAGTACATATCTGTGCATGAGGACCCAGAGGAGATAACAAGACTACTGATAAACATACATTCTGAATCATCTATTTTTTATGTGGCACAAATATTTTTACAGTTGCGTAGTTTTGCATATATATAGATTTGTGTTTGGCCATGCCTATGTAGGTCAGTGCTATAACTTTCAACTTTCCATAAAACAGTATATTCAATATGTGTACCATGCTTTTTGTTGACATGGCTAAAGTATAGGACGGTGAATAGTTTACACGTTTGATGGGGACCTCAACTCAAGGTTTTGACCATTCAGCTGAAAGGAGACAACAACTTATTCCCAAAATCATTTTCTTTCAGTAAAGCTGGTGGTTACTTCTTGTTCCCACGAATGATGTTCACTAACACAGTTGATGAAATTCGATTCTAGTGACTTGACATTTTTTCAGACAGCATGTGAACTGTCTGATAGCCTTCCTTGAAAGTGTTGAGACCTATGAAAAAGAAGATGCCATGCACTATTTTCATCCGCAAATCAGCACACACCTGTCCTAATGGCTGAAAGGAGGGTTTGCTGTTTCCTTTGTACTTTGATGATATACGTACCTTTACAATTTTCAGACTAAAATACTACTTCCTCTGCGGAATAACTGAGCAGAAAGATGGAGGAGGCAATGATGTTGAGGATGTACAACAAACTGTGACTCCAGAAGAGGAGTGGAGACAACTAGCCAGCGAAGATGCCAGTGTTTGTACTGCTGTCTGGCTCTACAATCAGAAGAAGAAACACCCAATTCTAGTAGATTGAAACAGCCATTCTCCATTGTAAAAAATGTTCTATCAATGTATGTAGCATGTCTGTGTCCCAATCTTGTCTCTGTTCATTTTTAAGTATTTCGTAATATTTTTTACTTGTGTCTTGTACTATTGTAAGCAATAATTCACCCTAGCATGTGCATTACACCTGCCGAGTAGCACATTCAATGAAACTTGGTACAATGATGTAGTTACACTGTGGGTAGTGCATCGTCATGTTAAAAATTTTGTAAACAATGTACTTCTTGTAAAATAACCTCAGGCCATGTATTATAATGGGTGGCACACAATCCTATATCTGACTAATGAAAGGCCTGCTAAATGTGAAATTTTGCATGATAGTATAGTTTAATACCCCAATGATCAACGTTGTGATAATATCTCTGTAAACAATGTGAATCTTGTAATATAACAAGAAATAACCTCAGGCAAGGATTTCTGTATCTAACAAAAGCCCCACAAAAATTGGTATGATGGGGAAGTCTAATACGCCTATGGTCAACGTTGTGATAAAATCTCTGCACTGCATGACAGAGTATGATTTACTCTGGCGTATTTTTTTTAGTATATTCAGTGGAATCTCTTGGTGGACTTCTTGTTATACTCTTGATGTACGTCATGTTACACCTACTGTACACCGAAGGTATACCAATAGTCTGGAACACTAAGTGTACTACTAGTTTATGCAAAGAGTGCATCTGCAGTGTATCTATAGTAATTTTGTACAGTATATCCTGTTATATCAGTTAGTATACTTCAGGTATACCTTGTAATTACAGGCATAATTTGTACCATATTCATGTTAATAATTATAATCCATTTCATATAAAATAAAATGCAGTTTCAAGAGTTTCTAAAATCAGTTTGACAATATTCTTGAAATGACACTAGAGAGAGAGAGAAATGGGGGGGGGGGGGGGGGGGGGAGAAAGTGAGTGTGCATGTATGTACACCTGTCAAAAATTCCGCGCACCTTTGATCCAATAGTACACTTAGGTCTAGATCTTTCAGGAAGACTAGAGATATGTAGAGAACCTTCAATCCTAGGCTTACGCTCAGGGGTTTTACTAGCACCATTTACTGCAAGGGTTTCCATATCAAGTTGGCTCTCCTATCAACTTTGAGTCATATAAGAACTTGCTGAGAACTATATAAAAAAGCCTTAGAAACATGTAACATATATGCACAAATGTACATACCATTTGAACGGCACGCGAACTTCCGGGGGAGAATTGCTTCCTACATCAGTTTCTCCATATCCTAGCGAATCCGTGTGAAACATGGATAGACAAAAATGGACATAGCTCACCACTAACTTCTAAACGTCTTCGAGAAGTCGACAGTGACACACAGCTAGGTAGCTAGCAACAGACTGACAGCTACTATTGCAGCTGCTCAATATCGTCGCATGCAGCACACAATAATCTCAGCTTAGGCCTCCACACTCACACTGTACACTGTCAGCCTGTCTGAGATGTGGGCTTCGCTGGTACACCTGTATCACCAGTCTGTCTTAGATTTTGGGCTTCGTCAGTGACAGTAGTAGCTTTTCAGGTATGTGTACATGAATGTGTGATACATCTCAGCTTGAGCCTCCACACACTGTACACTGTCAGCCTGTCTGTGATGTGGGCTTCGTTGGTACACCTGTATCATCAGTCTGTCTTAGATTTTGGGCTTCGTCAGTGACAGTAGTAGCTTTTCAGGTATGTGTACATGTATGTGTGATACATCTCAGCTTGAGCCTCCACACACTGTACACTGTCAGCCTGTCTGAGATGTGGGCTTCGTTGGTACACCTGTATCAGTCTGTCTTAGATTTTGGGCTTTGTCAGTGACAGTAGTAGCTTTTCAGGTATGTGTACATGTATGTGTGATACATCTCAGCTTGAGCCTCCACACACTGCACTACAACAATAATGGAATTTCTTAAAGTACCCTAGATGAAGGACTGTTAAAGGACATGCTATGCATAAATTTCCTACCCTTTTCATGCATCAGAAATGTGACCTGTCAGGTAATCTGTTTTGTTGTATAGGACATACTTCATAAAATCTTGTGATTTCTTATAGGTGATCATGTCATCCTTTTACATCATTTTCCTATACTGCAGGATTGATGGGCCTATCCTTGCCCATCCCAAGTAGATCACATCATACTCCACACTATAGTACAGGATTGATGGGATGTCAGTAACCTATCCTTGCCTATCCCAAGTAGAGGATCACATCATACTGTCATACCACCACACTATAGTGCAGGATTGATGGGATGTCAGTAACCTATCCTTGACCATCCCAAGTAGAGGATCACATCATACTGTCATACCACTACACTATAGTACAGGATTGATGGGATGTCAGTAACCTATCCTTGCCCATCCCAAATAGAGGATTGCACCATACTGTCATACCACCACCCTATAGTGCAGGATTGATGGGATGTAGGTAACCTATCCTTGCCCATCCCAAACAAAGGATCATGTGATTGAATAGAATTCAAAGATAACAGTTCAATAGCCTAGGTGTGACCTGAGCTGTATAATTATATGGATGGTAACGTTAACACCTGCAGGGCATAGACATATAGATTGGAAGTACAAGTTGGATACAGATATACCTAGACGATGGTTTAACTGCCATAAGCAACGTAAATGCTGAGAACATAACCTCACACATACATGTACACAAATTAAAAGTTGATACAAGGACAAATAAGAAGAGCATTTGCATGATTAACTTTGTCGATGAGTGACACTGTTCTACATTTAATGAACTGTATAGGTAGAATGCTAAAATTACCATATGATTCAAACAGATCACATTCCCAAACAGTGACAGGTTTGCCAAACATGTGTCTGGAAGGGTGTGCTTTAAAGAATGAAGGTGAAAAGAGTAAAATGTTATGCTGATGTGACTGAACAGAGATACAATGGTAAGCAAAATAATTTATACGTGCTGGGCGTTCTTCATTTGGTGTATGTCTACCACTCAAACAGGGTAATCCAAAGAGTTCCTGATTCCAATAAACTAATACAAGTGAAGAGTGGGAAGATTGCTTCATTTGGTGTATGTCTACCACTCAAACAGGGTAATCCAAAGAGTTCCTGATTCCAATAAACTAATACAAGTGAAGAGTGGGAAGATTGACTGTTATGACTCCCTATTTGTATTTGGTTTAGCTTGACAGTTCTGTACTTCCGATAACATAATGGAATATCAATATCTGAAATGGAGACTGAGTAGAGACGACTGTATAATTCCTTGAGGCCTTCAATCTCAT
This sequence comes from Theonella swinhoei, assembly GCA_963970385.1. Taxonomy (NCBI): domain Eukaryota; kingdom Metazoa; phylum Porifera; class Demospongiae; order Tetractinellida; family Theonellidae; genus Theonella; species Theonella swinhoei. Next base: position 11,596,010 of record OZ019948.1, on the reverse strand, counting down.
GCAAATTAAATACGCCTCTTGAAAAATGTGATGGTAGGTCAATTGAGTACTGATGACCAATTTCAATGCACCATCCACTAGAATTGGGGCTTATGTCTGGTCTAGCACTGTCTAGCAAGGATCCAACACTACATTTGGCTTGTGGTATGAGAGGTCCAAGCTCTTCTTTAAATTCATCAGTTAAAGAAACCTGCAAAGAAGAGTTGTCACGAATGAATCGGTTCATCAACTGCAACTCTATTGAGCGATTGTTGTGTGGGAGCTCCCCCAGCAAACCATTATACCGTTCAAAGGAGAACAGCCAAAACCCATGTAATGGCCCATAAGCAAATATGCACTCTCTTAAGTGACAATGCATGTGCATATTGGGAGTAATACTTTTTGGACCATACAACCTTTGAGTTCTCTGACAAAACTGCAACAAGAGAGTGTCAGCCAAGAGTATCTTTTCCTTCGTAAGTTGCTGACTACATAATATACGGCATGCCAGTACAAAATGCCGCCAACATTCAAGATTATCACCAGTCAGAATATCACGAAGGGATAAAATTGAAAAGTATATAACCCAATTTTTAAGTTGATCAGCTGTTAATGATGAAAATCCGGACATTATCTTATGGGGGATTCTTCCAATACCACTTGGAACAACAGCACTATTCACACGTGATTGAATTACAGAAAAATGAGTTGTATTAATAATGTTACGATCCAGCCATATGTCTCTAATATAGTGTTTGGCACTACCTAAAAACAGATTGTGCATTGGATCCACAATTAACATCTGGGGTGCATCAAAGTAGGGTAACTTTAGCAAGACTGAATAACGGCACCCACTTTTGGATTCACTTTGTTGTAGTTCTGTTTTAGTAGTGCAATGCAATAGGTTCTGAGCCTTTTGTCGATGTTGTGAATTTGTGCGTACTGGCCAGTTCTGCCGATCAAATCCGGAGTAATCAAGCGCTCCCACACTGCCTGTAAATTTCTTCAGACATCTTGAGCACCCCAACTGAGCATTATAACTTAAGAAGCCACACACTTTCCTACCAGCAGGTAAGTCACATGCTACTGATAGCAAAGCACAGCGTACTTTCTTCTTGGTACTTGATCCAGCAACATTCAATTCTGCTCCATTAAGAAAAAGGAATAGTTCATCAACTAAAGGTTTGAAGGAGTTTATGTCTTGGGAAGGCTCATGTGGGCCAGGAATGACGCAATTAACATAACATTCTCAACCTTGTACCTAACTGAGCGAGGAAGATTCATAACTACTAAGTAAATGACACCCACAGAATAACGTACATGCTTATAAGGCTGAAACCAGTCTATATTCATGATTATTCCATATGTTAAAGAGACAGATAAGAAAGGTAAATTGTTGTACTCCATAAACGCATTCCACATACTGCCATCATACATATCTCTATACTCACCGTCTGGAACATCCCTAGTTCGCCACTGTTCACATGCATTCACAAATAAAGCAGACATTAAAAGGGGCTGGATGGAATTTTCCAATCCCAAGTAGCAATACATCAAAAAAGGGTAGAGCACTTTACGTCCACTGATTAATTCAACTGTTTTCAAAAGAGTAGACCCACACTGTGCCTGCCCATGAACATGGGGGTGGTTTGGGAATCGTTGATAGCTACATTTCTTGCTTGATCGTAAAGTACCACATATATCAATACAATCTTGAAAATCATACGTTTGATAACATTTTCTGCATACCACGAAACGTTGGACACAGGCTCCCTTCAATTTCCAAAGCTTGTGAACAGAAGATGGGATTCCTTCAGCAATCCTAGCACACACAGTACTGAATTGACCAAGGATTCGTAGGAAGGCTCTAAAGAAGGTCAGTAATAAGCTCAATACTTTTCCAGATAAATGGTAATGGGCTTGTAGAGCTAGTAGAAATACAATCAGATATCGAGATAAATTGCTAGCAGAAGTATCATCTACTACATTGTGCTTAGTTCTCCCTCTGGTGGGGTACTACCTTCTTCATGGTCAGGATTTACGTTGGCACTTAGTTCTTCATCAGCAAGCATATTTTCATAATCACTATAGCTTTCCAAGCTTTCTTCACACCAGACTTCTTCAGAGTCTATAATAGGAATTTCATAAAAATATAAACCAAACTAGCAACCTCATATCATAGAGTTGGTAGACTCTATATGTATAGGGATGGCACAGACACGCCCATTAGCTAACAGCTCAGAACTCCTGAACGCGGATGTTTTAAGCCTTTTCAGACAAACTACATGCTCTGCGAGTGCTTCTAAACACTATAATACTCTCAAAGTACGTAAAATATAATATCCAGGGTTGCCTGCTTACATTGTGATAACACTGTCAGTGACTCCTACATCTTGTCTTGTACGACTACTACAAGTACTGAGTACAACAGCGGGTCCACTTGCCTGCAACAGTTAGTCGTTCAAAGTAACCAACAAACTATGACAAAACTAACTTCACATGTTCAGCATGTGAGCAAACAATAAAATGGCGTCCAAAACTAACACTTTTAAGGTTGCAGACCTGGAGTTTAACGGCATTGGGAGAAGGTATGAAGACTTTATGTATGAAGGATCATGTATGCTCCAGTATAAATGATTTTCGTGAAAGAATTCGAGCGATTACTAACGCCTGTTTCGTGGTAGGCTGTTTGAACTGAAGAAGAAAGAAGAAGAAGAAGATGAACAATCGGCGTTTTTACAATTTTCCGACAATCACTGTAGCTGTATTATTGCATCACTAATTACATGAGGCTAGTAAGGGATTGGTTAGGGGCTGGGAATCCATAGAAATGGCTAGTTGTTGCATTGGCCCTCATGCTCACACAGGATATGTTGGCACAGTTATGATGTAATACCTCGGCCCTCGGGCTGTACATCATAACTGTGCCAACATATCCTGTATGGCACTCGGGCTACTAATACTTGTTTACTGATCAGGCTTCAAGTTTTCTCTACCACGCTCAAACGAGAACGCCTGCTTCCGTTCACATGTTCACATGCATAGTATTGACATGATCACGAGTGACTCACTCTCATCTTGCATTGGCTCTGGGGATGAATGAAACTGAATACTATCACATTCCGGTTCACTCTCTGATGACGATTTGCATGAGTCATGGAAACCACCAGACACAACCCATTTGTCACATTCAGCATCGTAGTACAATCTTTTATGCATCTTAAAGGTTTTCAATGACACATTTCGACTACAGTGCGGGCAATGCCTTCTTTCAATTCGAAGTATACGTCTCCCAACAGACGACATCTTGTAGGTAATGTTGTAGGCCGGATTCTGGATGAAGGATCGGATACTATACGTGAGCAGGAAACCGCGCAGGAAAAAGTCTTGCGCAATTGCCTGTACGTTGGTTGACTCGGAGGGAGAGACTAGAGCTATGTCGTATAACAGTGGTCAGTGGTAAGAAATGTTTTCTGAACCAGAAGATGATTCTCTTGAAAGCCCAATTGTTATGAGGACCAGTGGAAGCAGCGACGAGGAAGATGAGACCCGGCGAAGCTGTGAACCAGACATGGCACTTCTTTTTCAACCGTTGAAGCGGAAGCAGCAACCTACCGATTTTATGGTGAGATGGTGAGGGTACTGAGCCTCATCCTTTCGTATTCAAATGCAGTTATGCCTGAACAGCTAAAAACTGCACTTGGTTGGTGCTAACCTACAGTAGATTTTTGGGTGTGTGAGTTGGGTCCTGTGTGTTAGGTCTCCTGAGGCCACTTAACAGGTATACCAGGATTGACAGCATTTTTTCATCACCTTACGATGTGGGTACCACTTCCTCTCGATACAATTTGAAATCTGTTCCAACCTGCATGTACATGTAGTCTTACCCAGCCGCCCAACTGCGAGAGTAGGGACGTAACTACTTGGTCCTATGATGTAATGTGATTTTGGAATTCACGTGCAAGAGTTCAGAGTACAAATAGTGCTTAGAGTATGCTGCCACTCACGGACACTCCATTTGGCTATTTGTAGCCTAGCGTTTGAATAGCTTCAACAACTTTGAGAGCCATGGGTGCAGAGGACTTCATAGTAAGTATTAATTATATCTGTCACCTGCTTTATTTGCTATTACATCACTGATCTGAACGCTCATTGGACATATGCATTTTCAGTCTGAGGACCAAGGAATGTTTCAATAGATACCAGATGTCCCTCCCCTCGTGGGTGGGTGGCTGGGTGCAACTGCATGATGGCTAGATATGATAGGCTTTAATTAGAATATTATAGACAGTACTGCAATTAGTACCGAGTCAACCATAATGCTTGAATTGCAGACTTTGGATATGGGATGTCTTGCTTTTGCATGAAAGGTTTATGACACATCAAGAGTTGTTCTTTTGTAGGCAAAGAAACAAGTGTCTCGAAGTCGAGTCTCACCGTATTCAACTTCAAGTAGTGATGTCACTCCCAAAAGCCGATTTTCTAAAGCATCTCCACATGCTGCACCTGTTTCAAGTGACAATGGGGAAGTGGTGTCTGTGCTACGTGAGATAATCTCTACCCTAAATACATTAGTTAAACGTGTGGAGTCTACTGAGAGTGGGCTGAAAAAAGTACAGGATAAGCTTCAACAGAGTTGCACTTCTAGATCTAGTTCTGGGCAGTCTTTTAAGGCGAAAGATGATGTTGCTCTTGTCATTCGTGTGAGTTTTCTTACTGTGAGTGTATACATTTTTTGTTAGTTGCCAAGCGCCTTAGCATGAGGCGTATAATTCCACATCACATCTTGCAGATACATGTACTGTGTGTGTGTGTGTGTGTGTGTGTGTGTGTGTGTGTGTGTGTGTGTGTGTGTGTGTGTGTGTGCCAAGCGCCTTAGCATGAGGCGTATAATTCCACATCACATCTTGCAGATACATGTACTTTGTGTGTGTGTGTGTGTGTGTGTGTGTGTGTGTGTGTGTGTGTGTGTGTGTGTGTGTGTGTGTGTGTGTGTGTGTGTGTGTGTGTGTGTGTGTGTGTGTGTGTGTGTGTGTGTGTGTGTGTGTGTGTGTGTGGCATGCTTGCAATTATTTCACACACTATGCGCAAATGTATGCAATACCAGCAATTGCCCGAGATTAGCGGTCATCATGTAAATATGATGTAAACAATTTGTAATGTTGTAAACGATTTGTAATATTGTAAATATGCACGTGCAGCGCTTGCGAACTTGTAAAATAGCTTGTTTAAAATTATTAAAAGACGTCATAGCTGAGTTTCTCTAGCAACGCATTCAGGTCTTCTTTGTCTTCTTTTGAAGTATGGCTTACTATACACGCTCTCTTCCAAGGCCAGCTGGATACTACCGCTCTTTAAATGACAGGAGCACAGCCGAAGTGTATGAAGGCGCCATTGGCCATCGGATGTCGAACCGGCCAGACGACACGGACGTCTTCGAGGTAGAGCGTCTTGTATCTTCTAGAAGAGCGAAGGTTCGTACTTCTATAGTCACACAATTGCAAATTGCAATTGCGTTTTCCTTATAGGGTGGGGTCGAATATTTAGTTCTATGGGCGGGGTACAGGAAGGAAGACGCTTCCTGGGTAAAGGAAGAGGATATAACCCGCCCTGCACTTCAGTAGGTTTTAAAATATCACAGACTCAATTGACTGTTTTTATATCAATACATGATTGAATACACATACACACAGGTACTTCTATGATCCCCAGCCTTCGAAAAGGGACATTTTAGACTGTGTCAGCTCTTTCACTGATGCTGTAAACAAGTCCTTAAGGAAGGGAGTAAACAGAGGGTGTCAATTTACAGTAAACTTCCGGACTGATGTCTTCACTTTTTTGTTTAAAAACAAGGGTAGTCAACCTGAACGAGGTCGAGGACATCAATATTCACTTGATGATTTCGACAGTACGTACTTTCCACCAGACTGGAATAGAGTACACGACACACTAGGTGATGGATGCGAATTAGACTTCCCTGTTCGGATGTACAATCAAGTGAAGTGGTCACCTACTGTATACTCCTGCAGTGAGAGTGGAATTATTCCTAAGAAGAGACATTATGAAGAAATATGTACATTGTGGGTAGTAAAGAACCGCTGTTAATAATTATTACACTATATCTGACCTTTGTTGCTACACCAATACATCACTTGCACACAAAGCTTGCCTACCGCAGTACTTCCCTTGAAGTGCCCATACAATGTACATGTACCTTGCTCACCTTATTACACGGAGCTTACACGACCGCGTGACGGTTCTAATTAAAGATCCCTGTGAGATATGCAAGGTTGCGTGTGCATGTGGCATCTTTGGACATGATGAATTGGCAGTCGGACATGTTTAAAAGGAGTAAGTGGACATTTGCAGGATTGTTCTAGGGATTTAAAGTATCTAGATCTACGTGTGGGGTGTGTTCATGGGTTTGACTCGAATCCTACCGGAGGCAGCCATTTCTTCTTTGAAAAATGACTGTTTCGGATACGGCGAGTTGTGTTGCTTTGTCTTTTTGTTGCCTTGCCTGTCTTTCTAAGATGCATTTGTCACATCATATTCTACAGGTAATGTGCTGGAGTGGGGCCCCCATTATGCACAGGAAAGGTGGTCTTCTGTATCTGTGGTGGCTTTTAAAAAAGCCGTTTAAAAAGAAAGGTGAGGGACCACATATCTGGGCATTAGTGGGAGCTCCTGTGTCTTTTGGCTTCCCTGAGCTCTGAAATGCCATGACTCCAGTAGTCACTGTCGTGCTTCTTGTATGCTCGCTTTTCCCTTCTGCAGCTACTCTCCAACTGTTCCAACCGCTTCTCAGTTCTCAGAACTTCGCCACAGGGGTCATGACGGTTACTTGAGTAAAACCGGTGCTTTGCATCATCATTGTTTTTCTCAACACCTACAATTTCGGCCAAGCATATGTGATTAGGTATTTTGCATATACATGTTACGTACCCTGCCCAGAGAACTGTAGTAGACTTCCATACTGCCGAATCTGCTGAGGGATGTGATACACCATGCAGTGTATATATGGAGTGATGTTCTTCTTTTGAAATCCCTCAAAGCGCCCAAGAGCCAAAAAGTTTCTCACCCACTGCTTGCCCTGAG